>VSDK01010847.1:29327-42106 GCA_009767595.1 Symbiodinium kawagutii | reverse complement strand
CTCTTTCCCAGCATGACTTTTCAAATTTAATGTAAACAAGCTTGTGGTTTCAAAAATGCTGATCATCAGTCAGATAGCCTTCATCATGGATCATCAGGGTTGGATATGCCTTTATGGTTTTGAAAGGATTCAGTGAGGCGAGTGAGGCCACCACCTACTGCAAGTTGCTACATGATTTGAATCGCCACCTGAATGCCGTGGCGGTTCAGACATGGATCGCTACCGCGTGGTGTCACCTGATGGTGAGCAGCAAACCTTGGAAACTTGTCGTCGTTTCGACCTTCAACTTTGCTGCGGAGGCTGTTGGACAGTATTTGACGAAATGATGCGAACGCGCGTCATTCCACATTGCTGGTTGTTTGATCTCCCCACAAGATCTATTCTTATTTCCTATTCCCTTTTTATGAAAGATTTTCTATTACCAACAAGGGTTTTAATTTGTTGCTGGTCGCAGTTAAGCACAACTCATCGACGTCCTGCTCGGTGAGATCGGATGGTTTTAATGACTGGTGGTATCAGTGGCGAAGATCCACAATCAACCATGACAGAAGAACCACCAAGTAATCCCATGTATGAGAATCGTCCTGACTTTGATGGATGCAGCCAGCAACTTACATATTGATCGTACGGCGTGTTTAGATACAGTAAATACATGCAAACATGTTTTGTTTACACAACTTGCTTGCATTGTGTAAAACTGATTATTTGCATATATGGCAACCAGTTGAGAGCGGCCAGTTGCATCAGCCGTTGAGTATCTCTTTGTTCCACCGCGCAGTAATCCAGCGTGCGCACAACAGAGGCATGGGATGAAACGGGAAATGGTTGCACTTCTTAACACTCAACCCCAACAGACTCAAAACCACCGAGATTAAATGCAGCAACAGACGCATGTGCCTGTTGCTTTGCCGGGTTTGCCCCCACCTTGTGTCGATCTTGCCGGATCTTGCTGGAGAGCGAAGGGCTACAAGATTCTGCCTTGGCAAGGACATAGAAGCCAGAGCCATCATGCCCAAAGAATGAAGGACTACAAAATCTGAGGGGCACTGGATCCAGTCCAAATGACCCGTACCAGAAAAGAACTAAACTGATAATGATGCAATCATGGTTAATTATGAGTTATTATGATCACCACTGGTCATGCTACGGTTTTCTATCATTCACATAGTGCCCATATAAGAATGAAAAACGGCTCTGTGCTTTAGTGCACTCATTGCTTCATACAATGCTATTACTAACCAAGTTTAATTAACCAGTATCATCAATCACCGTGACAACTAACTATGACTATAAATTTAACCACTATTAACTACTGTGTCCAATCATTGCTGAATGGTTGTTGAATGAATATTGCCCTTCATTAACCACTGTGACTATGACGCATTAAGCGACAATGTTTAATTAACCACTATTCAAAAATATTCAACCCAATATTGACCACTAAAGTAAGTTATGATTAACTTGTTTAACCACTGTTAGCCACTTGTTTAACCACTGTGAACTACTACAAACCTCTTTAAACCGTTATTAACTACCATTATTATCATTATTAGCCACTATTGACTGCCATTAGGCACTATTATATAAGCACTATCAACCTCTATTGATCACAATTTACCGTGATTAGCCACTATTAGCCGTGATTTTTCCTTGGGTCGCTAAGCTCCTTTGAGGAGTTGGAGAAGGGCGCATCCCTGGCGGAGGCCTACATCCAGGTGCAGCGATGGGTGCTCCAACCATGGGTGAAGGTCAACTCTATGGGTATAACCCCCCTGAGGCTCCTGAGATATTTCCTTGGAAGTCCAGGCTTGCTCAGAGGTGACCAGCAGGTTAGCATAAGCAATTTGTTTCTTGACGTTTCCAAGGTTGATTTTCCCGCAACCCAATGACCACCATTCACTGCCAAGGAATTAGTAGAACGATTGAACATGATTTCGTAGACAATTCCACTAGCCTTCTCAGTTTCTATATATCATTCTGTCTATTCAATCATAGGCGCGCACTGGACTATCCACCTCTACTTGCTAGCTACCAAGGGATCGCGTTCCCACTACATCCAGGCCCAAGGGGTCCCAGGAACATCAGCGCTCTGTCGTTGCCGCCCCAGAGAGAAGCACAAACACAAATGAAACATATACGATTGCTTCCTTCACATTGTGCATTATCAGTACTTATGACTTATGACGAGACAACATGCATAGGCTGCATAGGTATACAGGGCTTCTGTTGGACACTGAGAGCCAGAGCCATCTAGAGCCGCATTCTTTGGCCATGGCCAAGCGACGCGCACCTACTGGTGGCTGCATTGATGCAAAGAAGCTTCGGGCAGAACCAGCAGAACCATCCAATGGAATGGAAAACATTTCGGTCATTTTTGACGACGAAGTGCCTGGGATGATCACATTTTGGCATGCATTTTCGAATTTTGGCTGGCTGGGTCGGAACTGATGATTTTGGAGCATATGTATAGACTAAGTCCCAGTTTGTTCTTTACGAGGAGCTGTAAGTGGCATAAGATTAGCACTGGTATGGGCTGAATTTCAGTGGTTGAACTGCACCACATGCTGAGGCTCGGTCAGAGATCCGAGCACATTCACAAGTACTGATGCAAACCTCGCCTGTCTTTGAGAAGATGTTGACACAGGACATGGTCGAGAAGGAAAGTCAACGAATTTCCTTACCGGGGAAATGTCCGAAAGAGTTCCAGGTCCTGCTTCAGTTTCTCCAGCCCAGAACGGGCCGACAACAGAAGGTTACAGACGAGAACGTAGATTTTCTGGTTCGATGGTGTGACGAGTACGGTATAGACAGCTTGAAGATTGAATGCGTTGAGTTTATCAAGAGGCAGCCGCCTTCAATGCATCGTTTGGTGCAGGCTCATGGCCTTGGGCTCAATGATGTTGCCCAGAAAATGATTGATCACCTTATTGAGAAAGGCGAGACGGATTGGAAAACAGTTTATGCTCATCCAGAGCTCATGCAAAAAGTGATGGAGCGCACCTTTAAGCTCATGCTTCCGCAAAAGGTTTTGACTGCAGCCTTGGACCGGGTGGAAAGGCTAGTTGGGCAGTTGCAGCAAGTTGCGGGCAGAGTGGAAGAGCAATTTTTTGCGTTGCAGCAAGTTCCGGGCGCAGTGGCTGGGATGTTGGAGCAAATTACGGGATGGCCAAGTACTTGATCACCAGGGAACGGTTCCTGTGTTGTTTCTTTCGGCTTTCGCATGCTGGGCTACAGGGTTGCGTCAATGTCAAGCGTCAATGTCAAAGAGGAAAAAAGTCGCGCTGTTGGCCGACCGTGTGGGAGAAGTCCAGAAGAAGGTTTTTTAAGAGACCAGTGTTTGCATAGTTGTGCCTTCCTCAAAATTTACCAGCACGATCCAGCACGATCAGTTCTGTTTTGTTTTGTTCACATGCACGTGCGTGCAGGGGAACCTGCATGCATGTTTGTTCAACTGCGTATAGTCGTATGTAGGTTTGTTTTTTTACCTTGTGCAAAATTGGCAATTGATTCTGTTTGAGTATACGTGTAAAGACATTTGGCCACCAGCAGTTGCACATGCATGCACATGCTAATACGCTACGCCGATCCCAGGTTTATTTGTTCATAGATGTTTACATGTATGTAAGGTTTACGTTGGGCCAAGCAAACTTGGGCCATATAAAATCTGAGCGTGATTTAACTAACACTAAAGGGTTGGAGTTGCCGTCCTGGCACGGAGGTTTAGCAGTTTAGCAAACTTGATATTCAGAGTATTGTCAGCGTGCTAGCTATCCCTTGTCTCAACTTACCATGACGGTTGGTTGATCATGGTCAGCACAGATGACCGATGATGAAGGTGAGTTTATGCTAGGGTTATTCTTAGGTAGTTTAACCTTGCGGCAAATCCCCGTCATGTTGAGAGGGTTTTCCCATGATCACTGGCGACTTTCCAGATAACCAGTTTTCTCTATCTAAAGGGTATATCCGTGACCATGAAGGCACCCTGAAACTTTACATTGTTGAATCTGATTAGTAGATATTCCCTAAAGAAGTTTGGCATGATCTTAGACGAAAGGTCATTCGTTAACTCTCAACTTTGTTTCCATGAACTATTGTGACAACTAATCATTGATCAGCTAACCAACCGTAATCATTGATCGTTATTTTTGGTGAAGGATTATTAGCCTGGCTAATGCTTGTTAGTCAATCAACGACTCCCAGCTACCACCCGTTCAGTGCAGGTGGCCTTTTTGCTGGGTCGTGACGCTCGATCCCTGACGCTGCTGTTGCGCAATGCCCCTGGCAGTGCTTTGCCCACCATGCGGTTGCCGGAATTTGGGGAGGCTGGGGAAGTTGGGGGCTGGTGCTGGTTTTTGGGTAGTTGCTGGGTCTCTATCTTCATATTTCGCCGTTGTTGCTATTTGTTGCGTGTTGAATTGTTGAATCTGCTGCCGAATGGTGATACGGGGTGGTTGACGCCCAATGATTATGTTTATCTGGTTGGTGGTTTGAGTCATTGTTTATTTTCCCTAGTAATCATTAACAAATGGTTGGTTGACTACTATTTTTCATGGGGGTTTAAACATGTCTAAACCACCAACCAGATTATGTTTATGTTCATCACCGTTGTTGCTGGGAATCTCCCCACTGGTGCTCCTGGCTCATGGTGTTGGTACTGGACGTCGTACGCGTACCCGCCTGGCCTTCGTCGGCAAGCGCATGAGTTTGACATGGCCGAGGGTTAAGGGTGCGAGGCCGGTAAATGATAGTGGTTGATGGTTGGAACCTCTTCAAGTTGTTATGGCTATGGGTCAATATTAACCAACCAATAATGGAGGATAATAGCCGACAATAATAGGGAAAACAAAGGTTAATGATGGGAACCAGGGGTACAGGGTTTTGACCCATAGCCATATATAATAGTGGCAGTTGGACATTGTTCAGGTCAACAATGGTTGATTTACCATAAGCCAACTAACCATTGGCCAGAAAAAAAAATTATCGGGTTAAATGATCAAAGACTGAAATTGAGAACGGAATGTTCGGGCCGAATGCTTACACAGGGTAGGGCTTGGCAAAGGACATTAGGTATGGGTGCAACTGCATAAATGGATGGAGTACCAGCTTGAGATGGTTCAGGGGCCCACACCATCCCCCGAATGAGTCTTCCCAACAGTGGCGGACCCATCATTTTGTTGAGGGACCAATTTATTCGCTTTTTTTTTTTTTTTGGTTTCATGGCAAATAATGGATTTTTCACCACGGAAAAGTCATCATCCATGGACACCTTCTCCAGTTGCAGGCAGAGTTGGAGCCACTTTGGCGCCACGCGGTTCCAGGATCTGTCAGATGGCTGCAGGGGCTTCCCCAGGGCAGGTTGCCACCATGAATGGATGCCTGACATGGCACATGACACGTCATGTTGGCGCGATGTCATGTGATGTGATGAGTTGTAGTGTCTTACATGTCCAGTATGTGCCCATGGGAGGTTAGATACTGTCAGATAATGTACGAGTGGTAAGGATCCAGCAGGTATAGAAGAGAAGCTGGCGAACGTGAGATACGTTGCAGGGTACTGCCATAGATAGAAGTAGCCAAGTATAATGCATCACTCAAACCATTGTAAGGGCCAAATGGCATGGATGCTGGTTCTAGGGTTGGGTGGGCATAGGTTATGCAACAGGATGAGCAGATATGAAGTTCATGCAATTGCATGCATTTTTGAAATGATCTGTCTATGAATATAGTTTGTCCGAACCTATTCTTTTTCTAGCAGTCTATTTCTTCGGCTATAATGAAATTCCAGTTGCCAGAGCCTTCGTATTTTTTTATGTATGAACGTATGTGCTTGTGTATGGATGTGTGCTTGTCCATTTGTGAAGTCCGCCAGTGCTGTTGGGATTTAACTTACACCCACATGTTCCTTCCAACCAGGCCTGGGAACACAACCGACGGAGTTCTATGGTTGCCATTCGTCAACCTTTAATGAAGCACTAACTGTTAATTGGAAGTTAAGCATGTTATATAGTAAAGTAATTTGCATGTGTTATAGACCACGCTAGCATTTCCAACCTGAAATTAATTGAAAGTCAACAGTATGCGGAGAAAAAATGACGATGATCGTCCTATACTATATGTTTTTGTATCAAAGTGACATGTATGCACTTGTATTAACCTACCAATGCCCTTCCAGCTAGTTGCAACGCTGACTACGCACCTTGGGGGTTGGCAGAAGCTGTCCGCCGTGCCCGTGCCGCCGCATTTAGGTCCTTCTTGTGGAGCTGGATGGCACGGACCCAGCAGCTCCGCCGCCCGAGCCCGTGACCGAGAGCCTTCAAAAGAAGTCTCGGAAGGTGGCGATGGTGCTTGGCTGGTGATTGGGGCCCAGCAGATTGGTAGATTTGCATTGATTTGCTGATTTGTAAAGATTTGATTTGATGGGACTGATTTGTGCTGTTTTCTTGTTCGGGGGAGTCCTTTCTTTGGTGGCAATTCCACAGAACACTTGCTGATTTGACAATGCGGATGGTAATGACCCGTGTCAGGAGAGATCGGAGAGATCTGGACTGCTTGGCTTGCGCAACATGGGAAACACCTGTCCTTCGGTGAAGCGCTGCCAGGGTTGGGACTGTGATCCTATGGAAGTGCCCCGCTTTTGTCGAAGGACTATCCGGAAATGATCAATGTGGAAAGGTTATTGTGCCGTCCGATGCCAAACCGTTTCACCCACTTGCGTCAGCTTTTCCTCGCAGTGTTCAGGTTATCTGAACAGCGCAGTGCAGTGCCTATCTCAAACGCCTTTGTTGCAGCAAGCCCTGCTGCAACAGAAAGAACGAGGTCCAACCTGCAGGCGATGCGATGGGTGACTGGGGTAGCGATGCGTCCAACCCGTTGAATCGGGACGGTCACATGTGCAGAATCATAGTTCTTTCCTGTTTCTGGTAGTAGGCTCAACACAATTATACATGCCATTGGTTCCAAAATTCATCGTTTTTATAGGTTATAAACCCATATTTTGAGGCCCATGGTATCCATAGTTCATGATAGTTCATTAATGTTCGGATTGCGAAAAGCTTTTGAAATTTAGGTGTCCATATATAGATCGTCCCCCTAAGCCATCCCTTTCAGAAAGCACCTGCCGGTTCCAAAATTCATCGTTTTTATAGGTTATAAACCCATATTTTGAGGCCCATGGTATCCATAGTTCATGATAGTTCATTAATGTTCGGATTGCGAAAAGCTTTTGAAATTTAGGTGTCCATATATAGATCGTCCCCCTAAGCCATCCCTTTCAGAAAGCTGCTGCCGTGAAACCGATGGCGCTGGGAGAACAGATGCAGCAAGGATCAGCTCGGTGTGCTATCGCTGTTTTTAGGGATCAGCCGCCCAGTGAAGGCAACAAATTCATCTGCAATGGTAGGCTGGTTTCTCAGATTCGGGGACCCCCCAGTTGTGATCGTTTATAGTTTTTGTTTCAGATTTGTTTGTACTAAGAAACCACGCCACAACAATTTGGGGTTCTCTATTTTGAGAAACCCCAATATATGCTTAAGATAAGGAAAAAATGTGGGACAACAGACAAGGGGCTTGCCACTTTAGCACCATTCCAGGGCGCTGGCCGAAACCTTCGAGACATTGGAAGAGGCAGACGATGCACCTGCGCCTGCGCGGTTAAAGGCCGGAGGACGTCCGACCTCAGATGCGATGATTTCCTGACAAAGAAACTTAGCCATGTAACGATTTGCAGCCAAGGACGATCATCACCAACTCTTTTGCTATAGGGGGTGTTGGGGAACCAGGCTGGGCTAGGAAATGCATGCTTGCTGCGAGGGAATGTTTGAAAAGTAGATCCTGGCCAAGAAGAGAAAAAATAACCAACGGTTTTGATGACAATATTTTTGTTAAAATGATCGGCAAACCATTGCATGGCATGTTTCAGCTATGGAACAGTTGCGTCGCCCTTGGTGGATCTTGGCGCAGTGCCGAACTCCTGGCCGCGCCAGGCCTGTGTGGCCGCCAGCCACCGCATTTTCGCAGGCAGCGGGCAACAAGATGCACAAGAGCCGCCTGGGTGAAGAGTTGAGCGCTGCGCTTCGTTGATGCAGGAACCCAGCAGTAAGCAACAGTAAACAATCAATAACAATCAAGCAATCATATTATATATCCCCAACTAAGCAACTACAATGAGGATCTACCTCAGGTTATTGAGTCAGAAGATGTGAAAAACATCCCAAAACCACTTTCTGAAAGATCATTGTTTCGTGGAGTAGCCTCAGTGCACCCTTTGGAGCTCGTCCGGGAGGGTATTGGTGCTCCCAAGCGACCAGAGTCAGTAGCTGATTGGGGTCTCCATGCGCAGCCAGCAGATCACCTTCCATCACCTGTGGAAGTTATTCCAATGTTTTTACTCCACGGTATTGGTTGATGATACTCATCATCGCTAATCGCAATCAACCTTATGAAATCATCATACCCCAGCGCCTGCATGGTGT
Organism: Symbiodinium kawagutii; assembly: GCA_009767595.1. Classification (NCBI taxonomy): domain Eukaryota; class Dinophyceae; order Suessiales; family Symbiodiniaceae; genus Symbiodinium; species Symbiodinium kawagutii. The sequence continues at coordinate 33,635 of VSDK01010847.1, read as the reverse complement.
ATATGTCCATCTTACATTGCCTAGTTGTAAATCAATCCCCTGTGCCATGGCTTAGAACCTCAGGTTCTTGCAATGTTTACTGGAAGCCCTGCACTCCGAGCTCCAGACCGTTGATGAACCCGGTGGAAGCGGCGTTGCTGATGCTGACGGTCGCTGTGGCTGCAACGGCTTGCCAAAAGGTGGAAAGCTAAGGGTTTTCATGGCATGGGAAGATCAGTTGACATTTGCCTGTTTTGGAAGCACCTTTTTTCTGGTATTGTAGTGTGTTGTATTATGTTGTATTGTATAGTAATGTATTGTATTTGTTGTTGGTTTGTTGCTTTGTTTGTTTGGTTGTTGGTTGGTTGGTTTGTTTGTTTGTTTGTTTGTTTATGTTTGTTTATGTTTGTTTTTGTTTGTGTTTGTTTGTTTTTGTTTGTGTTTGTTTGTGTTTGTTTTTGTTTGTTTTTGTTTGTGTTTTTGTTTGTTTTTGTTTGTGTTTGTTTGTGTTTGTTTTTGTTTGTTTTTGTTTTTGTTTGTGTTTGTGTTTGTTTGTTTGTTTGTTTGTGTATCCAAGGCTTCTTCGTTTCACTAGTTGGTTTCGCATCTATGTGCCTTGTATCTTGTGTCAGGTTACGGCTCATTGCTGTGTTCATACACATTTGGGTGTCTAAAGCAATTTGGCTGTGGGTCAAAACCCCGTACCCCTGGTTCCCTACTATTAACCATTGTTTCCCTATGATTTGGTTGGTCATTATAAGCCATAATTGCTGGTTAATATTGACCCACTGCCATTTAAAGACCGTGTGTAGGATAGATTGTGCAAAACTCCATTCATTATCGTTTCTTCAGCTTTCAGTCTCCAGCATCCTCCATGCAATGATAAATGACAAATGGTGACACATCTTGCAAAAATAACGGGGCTCGGATGTATCCTGCCCCTTTCGAATTGGTGACTTACGTTTGTATGTGACAGGTCCCCGCGGAATATGTTTCTCACTGCTAAGTAAGCCTGTAATCCAGATTGCTTGCAACCCTCCGGTGGTGAATGTAGTATTTATGAGCTCGTCATGGTTTGGGCATGTGTGGGTTGAACAATTGTGCTGAAACTAGCATCGTAGAAGGATCGTTGTCTACTTCTGGATTGAATTCTCTAAAGTTGCGAATTTTACTTCAGAATTTGATTCACAACTGATGCTTCTGGATTCAATTCTGCCATCCCAGAAGCATCACAGATTTTCAGCTGTCACTTTCAGGTCCTTCGGCGATTCGCGACATCTTCGAGGGCCGCTTGCGGTCAGAGTTGTGTGCCTTGACTGAGGGGGAAGCCGCGCTTCCGCAGGGTGCAACCCCAACCGCCAATTTGGCCATAGCTTTTCCACTGTGGATCTCGATCCCTCAACAACAACGGTGGATGCCAGTGCCAGGGTTTGCCACATTGATTCTGATGCGTACGGTACGGTACGAAGCCATGTGTGAACCTGCATGGTGATTGCCTTCGGCCCGGACCCCGAAACTCCTTCAACACCGGTCTTCCTAGATTGTGTTTTTTTCAATGGTCCTATGTTCGATTTAGCTTTCATGTACTACGTATACAATCTTGTCGAAGTGACGAACATGACAAAGGCATGTGTTTTTCTCTTGTTAGGGCAAGGCAGACTTTTGTGACATCACAAGATGCCTCACCTGGAAGGATGGATTTTGCCAAAGAGTGTTGCTGGGTCGAGCTGCCAGCCAGATCCAAGTAATCTAATCCAGAATCACACCAACAACATATCAAGTGATTATGTTCACCAGGTTCAACCCACTGAGATGCCCTGGCACAAACATGAATCATAATTATTTTTAACCATAAAACATCGTGAGTGATTTTTCAACCACCAACTAATGGTAATAGAAGTGTAACCAGGGTGCTCAATAAAAACATAGGGAGAAATAGTTAATTAATGATTTTGAATATGGCGTTAAGATTTAACGGATTAACTATATCTAGAGCCTCAATTTATCCTACAAATCAAAAGTATAAGGATTACATAGCCTTAATCGATTAACCCTACAAATAAAAACCGATTCTTCTTTGATGATCTTTCACACCCAGTTTATGAATCAATTCTGCATCTTATTCAGGGGTGTTCAGAGAAGTTGTTCAAAACGCGGGGTGCTTGCGCTAAGTTTCAGTCAGATGACCAAGTGACCCCCGAGCACAATCTGGATCCGTCCCACGTGGTTGGGTCGAGTCATGAAAGGATAAATGAACTTTCCTTTGCATTGTTGATCCGGCCAGCAGGAAACCCCACCGGTTGAGGCTATATATACTCCTTTTATTTTTGATCCGTAGGGGATAGATTACTTAAGGCTACAGATATAGATACTCAGCTGAACCTTCGGGACGGTGATGGAAAAAAAAATATACTCAAGCAAAGGGCCTCCCCAACAGCAAATCACTGGACTGGCCTCAGGTTGCGCTTGTGGCTCACGAGAGGTGGCAGAGGATCCCTTTTGGTCCCTGCCTCTCCAAGTTCCAATTTCTGAGGTGTGTGGTGGTGGGTGCTGCTGGGGTTGCCTGGGATATAACGGGCTATCAGCCATCAATTGTGCTTGATTAGTAACAGGGAATAATCAACCACCAACAAGTTTATAACAGGCTCATTGGCGGTTGGTCAGTGGTAAAATGATGAACTCAGGGTGAACTGATGGCTATCACATGGTTTAGTCACTATTGGTTCCTTCATGGCGATGAACTCGGCACTGGTAAACAAAACAAAACCCTGTGAAAGGCTGATAACCATGGTGAATGTCACCAGTTATGAGCAGCAGGGGCGCACATGATTGCTGTTGGTCTCGCCGTTGGTGTAGAAAGCTTAGGGATTTCAGGTGTGGTGGTGCAACCTGTACTCAGCCGAGTCATTCTCCTGCCCATCCACTTGGGCGTTTCGGAAAGAGATCAGATGGTACCCCCAAAAACCAACTCGAATGGATTGTTTGGGGTAAAGATACGATGAGTGACATCCATTAGTGGCACCCCATTTGGGGTAAACCAACTCAAATGGATCGTTTGGGGACAATGGATCGTTTCGAATGCCAGTCCTTAGTCCTTGTCCCTAGTGGCATCCGCTGAGTGAACCAGTCTGGCGACCCTGGCACACCCTGCCAGGCTTCAGTGGATCAAGTCATGGAGTCATTTTGTTCCACCGAAACCTTGGAGGCTGCGGCGGTCCTGGGGCTGGCTGTTGATCCTTGGAAACAGCTGGTGCTTGGGGATGCTTACGGGCATCTCTTGGGATGGTTGAAACGACCAAGCAGATTGTTGTTCGCATTGTGGTGAGGGCTCCGTCATCAACCATCAACTGTTTTTGGTTGCGATGACATTTGGCTGATGGTTTTACGTGGTTTTACATGTTTTTTTGTTTTTGGCTAGTATTTTGAATGAGTGGTTGGTTGACTCATGTTTTTCATAAGGGCTGAAAACACCAACTAGATATGATTTTTAATTGTCACGCACCATTATACAATTATCTCAGTCTTTATCCACCATTTCCAAGCCTTGATGACGTAGCAAAGGAAAGCAACATCAACCATGAGAAATCACTGGTTAAGCCAACAGCCAACTATCAGCGCCGCTTAGCGTTGATTCACCACTATGTGAATGCCAAGATTCTGCGTAGTTCTAGGTAGTTGATTCATGCACAGAGCTGCAATCAATGTCACTGTCTTCCGCTATGTTTGTTTTTTTTTTTTTTGATGCGTATGTTTGCATCGATAGATGCAAGCAGATGGTTATTGATTCCACTTTGTCAAGGCAAACAAGCAAGCCATGATTAATTTGTTACAACCACTCAAGCAACAGATTGTTATGATTATTTCTGTATAATTGCCCCATGTCCATATCAGGCCACTGGTGCCAAGTGCAAAGGATACTGAATTGCTTTCAAAAAAAGTACATAAGATTGGTCATGTTTGAATCCCCAAACCAGAATGAGTCATGATTTGTTACAGTTGCAAATAAAAAATCTGGTCATGTGTATATAAGATGAATAATTTCTAAATCAAAAGCTATAATGAGTTATGATAGTTACTGAATTGCTTATATAACCCTATCCTTCCAGTTACCTCTATAGTAGGTAACCAGCTGGTATCTACCATTGTTTTTTTTGGGAAGGTTATCTACTACAAAGGCAACTGCAAGGGGAGGGTAACCATGATACAGTAACCATATATCACCATTACCAAGCATCAGTAACCATAGTTGCAGGTGTGATTCAACCACCAACCAGCTGCATCACCGGCGCAGGGCTGGAGCTGCGACCGATGCGAGACACCAGAGGGGGG
>VSDK01010847.1:0-20285 GCA_009767595.1 Symbiodinium kawagutii | reverse complement strand
CGGCGGCCTGGCTGCTGATGCTGCTGGCGCTGCACGCCTACTTCGCCGTTACGGGACTCACCACGTGTCTCGGACCAGGGCTTGGGGGTTGGGGGTTGGGGCGGTTGGGGGTGGGGAGGGGGTTAGGGTTGGAGGGTTGGGGGGTGAAAGGGGGCTTGGAGATGCTTAGTGTTGGGACTCAATGATGCAGTTGGATGGTGGCTTGGGATTCATTTCGTGGGCAGGTCTAGTTCAGTGGGTGGCCGGCGAATTGTCCAATGAGTTTGGGGGGGTTGCGAATTAATTTTGTCTAAGTAGTCAGTAATTTGACGGATTAAACGATCCTGACGCGATACTGCCGACAGCACCAAAAGCAGAATACTCCCAAGAAGATCACCAGCATCACAGATAGCGTTTTGCCATATGCAATGGTGATAATGTGCGGGTCCTTGGATAATTAATCATTTTGAAATGTTTTTTGTTCGTTTTTCCTGTGGCTCATGATAATTAATTACTGCATTTTGTGTGCACTGCAACTCTTACGGATGTTATTCCCAGATGGAAATGTGATTGATTTAAAACTTCGCGCCTCACAGTCAAATGTTAGACAATAGACAGTGATTCATAGATGGGGGAACCGCCCTCATTCCTGAATGAACAAGGGAGGCCTTTCGTGTTTTTACCCAGGAAGTCTTTTCTTTGATGCTTTCGAACTACTTCATTATTGAATTTTAATGGAACGCTTCAAATTGATTGGAAATACATTTGACAGAACCACAGTTCACGAGAATGGTTCTGAATTGGTTTGCCTTTCAATTTTCTTTCCTTTTTTCTCTGAGTTTTGGTTCCTCTCCTCTCCCCTTGGTTTGCTCTTAAGTTAAAGCTATTTGAGTATTTGCCACCTTTGGCCTGAATAGTTGGTTCTCAACTAAATAGAAGATTAGCCAAAAGATAGTATATTAGATGGGTAAATCTTTTAGAAGGTGGCCATTAATTAGTAGTGCATTTAGTAAAGCATTAGGTATAATTGGCATTCATTACCTACTTGTGGCATTAGCCGTTAATAGTATAATCTTATTAGCTGATAGTTGTTAGATAATGGTCAACCATTGATAACACAATTGGCATTGATTGCAATTGGCTAATAGTATTGATAGTGCTTAAATAGATTGGTCTTCACCACTCTCGATTGCAAGTTGCCAACTGATCCAGCCTGTTTTCTCACATTGTTAAGGGCTGAGGCTTGGATAAAAATGCTACCCTCCGTGTTTTCATGGTTGATTTGTAGGCAATGAACAAGAAATCCATGGATGAAATCATTGAAATCAGGTCCAGTCCCAAGCTTACGATGATTCACTAACTCCACAAACAGTTTTAAGATATGTTCAAGCTTCGCTTCGCCCATGACTTGTGGACTACCTTCTTGCCAGAATGATTTGGAGCTGAAAACCAAGAGTTTTGAATACGGGGTTTTCATGAGAAATTGAATCAACACTTTTTTGGTGCGAATCAAGTCCTGTCACTACACCTTTTTTTGCTCATGACTCCGCTGAAGCTACTCCGAAAGCCCTGGACACTAATGGTCCATAGCTGCTGTTGGCGTAGCCCTCCACGGGAAGCTCCTCCAAGCCACAGCTGACGGTTCAGGTTGGAGTGGGCCACCCGTGCTCCCGGAACGCCGGTGAAGTTCCAGGGATGTCAACGGCTTCAATTCAACATAGTGCCATGACCTGTGCCGTTGGAAGCTTCTGGCTTGGGGGTTCAGAGTTGCCCATGGGTTGGGCTTGGGGCCTGCGATGGATCAGGTTTCCCTGCGACAAATTGATCAACTTGTCACAGACAGCATTGAACAAGGGTACCTGGTTGGTGGTTTGATTGACATATATTGACATTGTTTGTTTTCGCTAGTAATTAGATATTTCAGAAATGGTGAGTTGACTAATATTTTTCATAATTAGGGGTTAAAACCACCAACCAGTCATACTTTGGGTTTGTTTCGCAACCGGATCCGAGCATTTTTGCCAACCGCTGGTTGTGTGTTCTGCGTCCAGCCGCAGGTGTGCATTGCAATGATGCGGGCAAAACAGATTTGTGAGCACTTGAAAACAAAGTCGTGTGCTCATGTTCTTCACGGCACTCCGCCTCATTTAGTCAGCCAGATTTTAAACACAATGAGGGGATATGGGGGCTATACATCTATACTCATCGAGTAGGTTTGAGTACATTGCTCTTGGCCAATTCCGGTCAATTTCGCGTCTTACATTTTCAGCCATAGAACATATAGAACACACTATAGCACTCTAGGGTCTGGCTACGGGATTCCAGGCTTATTCGCGATTGGTACACACATCCTATAGTTCCTGTAGCTGTGGTTGATCCACAGCAGGTGCTGCATGTCCCAGTCACCAATCACTTCACCCACTTCACCCGCAGGCACCAACACTGAATTGATGAAAAAAACCTGGTAGAGTCCTGGTAGAGTCCTGGTTGAGTGGTACTCAGTTGCTGCCCTTACAGCCCTACGCAGGCAGCTCCTTCCCAGTGCCGTCACCGAGGTCAGCATGAACTGCTGCGTGCCGTCCCTGCGCCCAGCGGCGCCCGCCGTTCCGAAGCCGGCGGCGACTGCTACGCCGGAGAAGCCGCTGCCGCTTCCCCGGGAGCTGCCGAAGATCGAGGAGAAGTCGCCGGTGCTTCGGCTTTTCGATCCGGGAAACTGGAGGCAACAGCAATGGTGAAAAGTCATGGTGAGTTTAGTGATAAGGGTGAATTTTATGTTACCATATGTGGTTGCTAATGGTTGGTACTGGTGAGGAAGTGATTCAGCCGCCGAACCATTACGTGGTGAATGGGGGGTGAAAAAAAGGTTTCAAGAACTGCTTTGACTGATGATTAATGATGGTAAGTGATGTTACTGTAATAAGGGTGAAAAGTTCCAACAACAACAACTGGTTCAGAATTGCCGACACTTCGACGGTGAATGGTGGACATTGGGAGGTGAGGATCAGCAAGAAGAGGGGACACACCGGTTGTAAGTGATATATATATATATATATAAGAGATATTGGGGCCATGAAAAATAGCTTTTGTTAGACCAACCTCTGGTGGAAAATCCATCATTTACATTAATGTTTCAACTCTAAGAAGTGGATAAAAGTTGTGATTTAGTTTCCAGGTCAGTGTGCCAGAGGGCAATCCCAAGCCTATGGATGCTTATTCGCACCCGAACAGTTGCAGTTTGGTCATGGGAGGTGAACAACACCCACAGCGACCATGATTCGAAATGGGATGAACAGATCACCATAGGGGACTGGTAAGTCAAACGCAGCAGGCATGGCGGGGACACTGTTGATTGGCAGGGATGTTGACTATACTAAGTGGTGCTTTGCTTTTGGCTTCCATTGACCTAGTACCACGAACAAATGCCAAAACAAAACAATGTGGATGCACATGTAAGCACCTTACCCTTGCCTTGCGCATAGGCACAACGGACACGTCAAGTGCGTCAAGGATTGTCCATTGCAATTGTGCATTTGCATGAATATTTTTTTCATATGGCGGTGTTTCAAAATTGTGAACCCCAAAACCTTTTGCTCTATTTCTGCACTAGGTTAACAAACCTCAACTGGCTGGTGGTTTCAAATATTTTTCCCTCGCATTTACAAATTAACTATTACTTGGTTGACTAATGTTTTTCATAGGGGTGGTTCAACCCCAACCAGATAATGATCATTGTCAACCATTATTACCATATATAACCATTATTAACCACTAGTAGACCATGGTTAGACAATATTCCTGCCATGGTTAGTCAATAAACTGGATGATTTCTGGGACCCCTTACTTCGCGAAACAACCAGGCTGCCAGATGTGCACCTTGCCGCATGCTGAGGGCAAGGTGCATTGGTCCAAGCTTCGAAACTCCGTGTTATCCGAGCCATCCTTGCAGCTCGGCAGAGTTGGAACGGCATTGGAACCAGCATGGATGGCCGGCAAGGTGTAACCCGGGCCGTTGATAATGCTAGGGATCTATTGACATGTTTATTTTGCGAGATCTATTGGATTCTATCCGTGTGTTTATAGTGTCGCTGCTCATGCCCTGGGTGATCCCTAAACTGCTCAATAATTAGCAGTTTGTAACAGACGCCCTTTGGCCATAGTAGTTTGCGATACAAACCCTTTTTCAAGCATCATTTTGACTGTTCGTAGGTGAAAGGCAACCGAACTGATAATTGCCAACCAAGATTAAACAGCTTATGGCCAATTTCTAATCCAGTTTGTTAGCGTCGGTTCATGTCGGTTCGTTCTTATTTGTCGCTGGGTTGTTATTTGCGGACGCTCAACCAGGTCAAGTATCTTGGCGTCGCGCCACTTGGATGGCCATCACATCCCAAGAACTTGAGCCTCCACGTAGCCATGATCAACTAGCTTGTGAACCACCATTATTCCGACTTGTCAACCACCGTTCACCTTTGAACCCTTGGCCAGCTTGTGAACCAACATTCCCCAGCTTGTGAACCGTGGGGTTCCTCAACCAGCCAACCCACTCCTTCCAGTGAATCAGGGGTAACTGGCTGCCAGCGATTTCGTGGGTAACCAGCTGGTCTCAGCTTGCTGGCGCCCTGGGGCTGGGTCCCCTGCCTGGAAGCATAGGGAACCCCAGCGCCTGGCGGCCACCAGATCCACGCCCGCGTCCCTCAACTGGCGCCGGCGCTTCTCGTTGTCCTCCGTGGCGGTGGAGGAAACTTCCGATGAGGCGCGCAGCCCTGGGAGTCCCAGCGGGGGGGGCTTGGAGGTGCATGGTGGTGCAGGGCTGGTTGATATTGATTCAATATGATTTGAAATATCTATCTATATAGATATCTTCAGATATCTATAGATATGTTCCTTTTGAATGTGGATAGATAGAATTTGAAAATATTGGATTGAGATATGAATGAATGCCTATTCATCGGGGATTGGTTGGTGATCGAATGTTTGATGGTTGATTCATGGTTCGTTCATGAGTGGTCAATTGAGGGCCAATGATGGTTGATCAATGGAGAATGAGTGGTTTTCCCGGGGCCTCCAAGAAGATGCTGAAGACCCATGACCTTTCGTACACTGAAAGCTCCAACATGCATTGGTGTGGTCTTTTTCGGGCTTCTTTCTTTGGAGGCACACGTTCATGGGCGCGTTCATGGGCCCGTCGCGACAGGAAAGCGACGAATCTGAAGAGGCCATCCTCGAAGCAGGTCGTTTCAAGATCAAACGGCAGCAATCATATTGAAGGATGATCATGATTGAGTCATGTTGGATGATATGTCGCAGGCCTGTCTCCAAATCGTCCCCAGTAGCTTTCATAAGCTCTCAGTGATTACTTCAACCTGCTCAATAGATATCAGTGAGATGCTGGAACCGGTTCATTCTTATTAATGGACCTAGCCACATGTGTTTGGCTGCCCTCTACTGTACATGTGGAAGTTAAGCTAGAGGAAGGGAAGGATTGTCATTTTGGTTGATTGAAGCCGACCTTTCTCAATCGAATCCATGACCTGTTCTGCATTTACATGACTCAATTTTTGACGTGGATAGTTCGCGGCCTAAATACAAGGTGCTGAGCGCAGTGAGTGTGGGTCAGAAATCTCAAAGCGAGAGTGCGTTGGGCACCATTTGTGTTAGTTTTTGCATGTAGCTGCAGCGATAAGATGCTCCTCGTACCAAAGTAAATGGCATCTGAGTCCAAACCTTTCAACCTGCAGAGAGTATGAAACTGAGATCTTGACCCACACCTGTAGGATGATCTGGCTAAAAGTAGAGGTAGCACTACGACTTGGTGCCATTCATCACCGTTCTGTGTGGTCAACCCTGTCATACCTTGTGTCCATTTGCCGAGGCTTGGCTGACAGGGATCATCGCAGAAGTCTCCAAGGGGAGATGGCGACAAAAAGTGAACTAATAAGAAGTAATAGTTTGAAACAATGGGTTCACGGCGAGCTGCTGCAAGTAACCTCGTCACAGTACGGTATGTTCGTACTCCTGCCTTGCAAGAAGTGACACATTTGACATTGAAGCCACTTGTGATGCCAAAAATGGCGCCCCAGATTTGGAGATACCGCTAACCAACGATAAGCATTCAATTCAACAGGAAAACCAGTATTTTGGGGGGGCAGCATGCAATTTGTTTCAGGCACCGGTTGTGAGGTATTTGCTGGATTTATCAAATAAGTGCAGACATGCAACGATTGTCTGAGACATTTTGAGACCTATTGTCCTTGAATTCCTATAAACAGAGATAGGCTTGCATGAGCCCACGAATGAGCATGGTTTAGAACATGTTTTGAAGCAGGACGGTAAATTGAGCAAACAAAGTAGTAGATATAGCCATACACACACACAAATGCATGTATTAAGATCGATTCTTCACTATAGTTTTGCTATCCACTAATAATATTAATAGTATTCTCAAATAGCATTAAGATTTTAGCAGGGCCAACCCTCTGAGATGCCCTGGCAAAAACATAGCATTAAGATTCCCAAATGCATGTGCACATCGATTCTTCGACACTGAGAAAGAGGATCTTCAGCAGTCGCAGCCGTGACTCTAAGCTGTGTCTCGTGATTTTGGCGAGAAATGGTGCTGAGAAACAGCCAGCCATGGACAGGGCCGGGGCGGTGAGCTGACCATGGAGATGGAACCAACCCACGTTCGTTACAATGTCATTGAAACATGAGTTCTGGCACAACAGCCGGGTAGAAGGGTATTTTTGATGACCCAGGGGACGGAAATTGTGCGTTCACACATTTGTCCCAAATGCATTAAGCAGAGGAGCATTCACCAGACTAGACACTTTCAACTTACTTGCGGTTAACGGGAAAACAGAGCCCATAATGTTTCGATGATGGTTTAATTACGTTTAATTAGTCAACTTGTTTTGCTGATATTGTTGATGTGTGCAATTAGCATGGGCCCTGCTCCGCAGCCATTTCAACTTACCAACATTTTGTTCCCAATGCAAATCAGGATTTTTACAACCACAGGCCCAATAATCGCGAATGTTATGTGCAGCAAATGCCAGAACATGTGTCATGTTCCATTTGCCGAGCATGAAAACACAGCCTTGCCAAGAAATTGTTGGCGGGGGTAACGCCCCAAGATATCCCCAAGGATATTCAGCCCTATTTTGGGTTGATCACCACCAGGTCGCAAGGAAATTAACCATCAATGCATGCAGCACTGCGCATCCATCAGCCACTCAGCATGGTTTGCTGCCACTGCCAGTCGTCACCATTGGTCACCACATGGATGTACAGCTGGGGTTAGGTCACCATGGTTCTGAAGCCTGTAGGGTAGCTGAAGAAATCCCGAAGTAACATCCTATGACCGTGGCTTGCTGGTGAGGGAGCGATGAGGGTTGCCAGGGGTATCCCGTTCAATCCCTTGAAAGGGGGAGCGAGGATAGGAGCTACAGGGAGTGGTGAAACCAGATGGTAGGGTGGTTAGTTCCCAGTTGCCAGGGATGCTAACCTCCAGGTAGTCACCCTTGGTCACCATCGGTCATGGCCATCAGCCATGGCTTGGCTGGTATGGGCGGCGTGGCCGCTGGCGCTGCTGCAGTGGGCGGCTATGCGGCTGGGACGTGGGCACTGCAGGGAGGGCAGCACCAGCCGGGCGGAGATTTCACCATGGAAAGTCACTCTCTAGGCGCCTGGGTTGCCCTACAGATGGTTGGTGGTTTGATTGAGATGCTTGATCTTCTGGTTGGATGACTAATGTTTTCAAACGGAGGTTTTGACCACCATCCAGATTTGAATGGTTAATGTAAGCACTTAATTACTAAGTTAAGTGGGAATGAACATCAAAGTAGTACCACCATTGGACATTGAATCTTATCAGAATCAGAGACCTCCTGGTAGCTGGGGCTATCTTGATGGTGATGGACCATCGCGAACAACCATTGGCCTTTCAACATAGCCACAGAAAGCCGCTGTTTCCAAACTTTTGAGGCACGTTGGACCAGCTGCTTTTTCATGGGCAAAGTGAACTCTTTTTCGGCTTTGTCCTAATGTTTGGTTTTCCTCTTCAGGAATTCAGGAAAAAGCTACTCAAAGCAGCGGACTACAAGAGGCGTTGTTCATTTCCTGAAGGAAGTGGCTCAAATCTTTCTTAGACAGAGCTCGGAAAGGCATGGAGTTATGTTTGTTTCGAGGGCCCGATTTTATTACGTACCTGTTGTACCAAGCACAAAGAGCTCTAGTTGGTAGTTGCCAGCTTTGTTGAGCTGAACAACTTCGACCAGCTGCCGGGGCAGAAGCAACCAGGATGGTTCACCAATTGCAGGAGTTAACTGCTATGATTATGCCCCCCAGTCCTGAGCTTGCTTAGCTATTGGACTGTATTTACACTTGGTAGTTAGCCCCGTCATAACCTATATAAGCTAACTAGCTGGGCGCAAGTTCAAGGTGGCAGCTGGATCACCAGCCAAGCCCAGGTTTATTTGAAAGGCATCGCTGAAAGCTACAGCCACTTGGTGGAGCCAGGTTTCAGTGTTGATCACCCATGTGGTCACCAGATGGTTAGATCTTAATGGTTGGATCATACTGGTGAGATCTAAATGCTTACACGAATGGTATTCCGGGTTGAACTTCATTGGTTTACTAAAACACTGATCTACCATTAAGACATATCAAGACATATTCGGACCCATCAAGCATGTGCCAATTATAGGAGCAGGTGTGATTACATGGTTTTGGTCATGTACTTAATGTTTTCAACTGTTTACCACTGGATCTAGTAGTACAACAGGCAGATGCGCACACAAGCAAAAGCACCAATTCATATATGCTCACCTCCTTGAGAAGGCGATGGAAAAAATCATATGTGTGGTAACGAAAATGAATGAACCTGATGCATCCTGATGCTGGCAATACTCATGGCAAGAACATTTGTAAGTAATTTTGTTCTCAGCACTGTCCTGATTGTCCTCGAGACCGTGACCAGAACATTGTCTAGCACCGAAATGGTTGCAAGCAGGGTAACAGCAGGGTCACCCTGCAGAGACGGTGCCACAGCCAGCAGCATTCTTTTGTATGAAGCTGTTGTTTTTTGAAGGAAGGAGGTGCATTGGTCAACATTGGCTGATGACGTGCGATGCCACTGCTTTTGATAGATCCATTTTCAAACATCATCGATTGTAGCCACTACCAACCGACCTTTACCAACGATGGCCAAGTCGAACCGTTGTCGGCGCTTGCGAATCAGCGGTTCATCTCTTGTTTGCTCGCTAGTGTTGTTGAAGCTGGCCGAATCTACTTGAAGTGTTGCTACAATTCAGCAACACTTATTAATGATTCGCAGTTGGTAAATGCAATTTCTACTTGAACTGTTGCTATGATTTAGTGTTGACGGTTGTGACTAGCGGTTGGTAACTGCAGTCAACACTCAATGGTACCCTTTTACCATGAACAATGGTTCACACTGGTTGCAATGATGTCACTTGGAGGATTGCACAGGACGTTCCCTTTAAACACATGATGTCAACGGCGGAGCCCCCAAACAACCATCCAAAAGTTGGCATCGTCAGAAGGGCTCCCTGGTTGGCCAAACCAGCGAGTGGGTACAGTGCAACCAATCCACCAAAAATGAACACAGTTTCTTTAGTATAGGCATCGGCTGTGTGCCGCTGTGTCATGCTTCAGCTAGATGCTTCGGTAGATGTCGCCGATGCATCACCCTTTTACCAGATCTTGGACCTGTCTATCTCAACACAGATCCGCATGTAGGTTCTGTGTGCTATGTCCATGGCATGCCACAGGGTACTCACCCAGATACCCACCCTCCTGGTTCGCCCAGGTGATGCCAAGAGCCAGAAACGTTGCAAGGCCATCGAGCAAGCCTTGAGCCGCAGTCTAGGCGCCTTGGCTTCTTGAAGACCGCTACTCTTGGTTCAGAGGATTGTCCCGTTGGTAGCTAGTTACCTTTAACATCGTTCGATATACATCATGGTCAATAGTTGAAGATTTATGAACGCAATGCTAGTATACAACGGTTGATGCTGGTTGGTAATTGTTCAGCTTTGCATGATGGTACCCCAAAGGCTATGCTAGTTTTGGTAGCTTGACCATAGACCTGGGTGGGCAGCACAATGCATCACCCTGCTGTGGGCTGCCCAGATAATCCTAAGTGTCGCCTCTTCTTTGAGGGGCCAGAAGTTGTTTGCTATAGTAGCATGGTGTGAGGTGTATTTCAGATTTAGAGTTTGGCCGGGTTGTTCTTTTGAGGACTTGACCCACCTTGAAAGAGAGGCTTCTCCTTTTGCAAGAAGGTGGTTCTCATACTCCTGCGTGCGTCATTGCGGAAAAGCCACATGTTGAAGGTGAGGAAGACAAGCAAGGCAAGAAAGCATATGAATATGCAATAGAGTATCTTATAGTACTGTATACATAGAGAGAGAGAGGGAGTTGAGGATGTTGAGGAAACGCTATGTTCTTGAAGTGACTAACACCCAGCCACTGCTATTCAGGTTGTAGAAGCATGCCTCTACCCAGCATTGCCGGAGGCTCGTTGCAGGTGGCAAAGGCCTACTCGTTGAAGCACCCCGATTTGTGAGACCGCTGGTGATGGCCATGTTCTTTAATGGTTGGTGGCGTGTACTGGTTTCTTCCCTGCTGCAAGGGAAAGACAAGTTTGCACGGTTCAAAGCAATTTCTTTTGATGGACCAGTGATAATCAGTCTCATGCGATATGGCAGCGCAGCCCATACACACCCAAAAGTGTTGCAGACGGTAGGCATATCCATGGACACCATGGTGCTTTCCAACGCTGCAAATGAGATTGAAAGGCAACGCAGTATTTGACCGTGTCCTGGACCATCACCAGGAACGTCTAAGTGCAGGCAGTAAGCTTGTGTTTAAAGGTACCCTCCGGTAAACTAACCTGGCAATGAATTTTGAGCATATTTTATAGTGAAACCCAGGAAAAACCAATACATGGTGGATTTTCCATTGCCAGGTTAGTTTACCAGAGGGTATTTCAAACAAGCTTAAACTGGTTAAAGGGCTTTTTCACTGAGTCAACCAGTGAAGTCAGCTTCGGGTATTTCAAACTGAACACTGGTTGAAAGACTTGCTGCTCGCGTCCTATGACTGAGTGTGATGCAGCCTGTTAGAGCATGAGTTTCCAAGATGGAATTCCCTTGAAGAGAGCCGTAAATTTTAAAAAGCAACTGAAGTGCTTTGACACATGCTCAGGTTTATTACTATAGATGGTTGATATTGGGTACCCCTATGACTTAAGCGTTGCTCTCAAGCGTTGATGATCGTCAGCATGGCATGTCATGGCTGCTGCAGGCGGTGCTGTGGCAGTATCCTTGGAAGCCTTGCAATGTGCAACGCCAGTGGTGCAGGTGCAGTCTGCCTTTGATGCGATCTTGGAGACCTGTCCTAGGATTTGGCAGGAAAAATGCCATGAAAGTGGATGAACATGGCCATCTTCCATCCGGTTTGCTATCAGAAACGCGCTGGTTTCCTGTGATTCTTAAGTTGTACATCAAGGGATATCAAGGGGTTGATCCATGGAGTAGCAGTGTGGGAATGCCAGTCTTCCACTGGGCACCCGGCCCAAGTTAGTCACTCAGGTACTGGTGGATCCTCCGAGTGGTGCATCCCCATGGAAGTAAACGGGTGATGAAGTGTCGAACTGTTCCCCGATATGCAGGTTGATCAGAGACCAGATGATCTCAACATTGGCTGATTAGTCAACTTAGTTCTCCAACACACTGGCCTTTTGCTGCAGAAAATGATGTACTTGGATAACCATGGACAACTGACACCATCTAACTCAGAGTTGCTGGCTAGTGCGAGCTTCTGCGAGCCAATGCTCCATGCCATTCAGCCATGCTTGACCTTGTTTCACCACTATCAATTCACATGTTTGGAGCCATCGGCCACATCTCCCTGCATCGCCCACGATGCAAAACCCGAGGACTATCAGAAGAGACAGGGCCACTCAGAACGAATCGAGAGAGACCGGCTCTCTGTGCAGCCAGTTGTGCAGTTTGAGTCAGTTCATGGGGGTTAAATCCTCATCAAACTGGTTCAATTGACGATTGAGAGCATATCATGATCAGTTTCATTCGGTTTGCCAATTCAAAATATGGTCAAAGGTGGCCATTGGCCATGAAGTGGCCATGGATAAATATCATCCAAACAATCGGTGTTCACATACCAACGAGAGAGATCCCAACAGTTCGACTAATCTGGTCATCTATTGGATGATCGACAGGGCTACAGGGTACAAGTTTGTCATCAAGCCCTTGTGCTGCCCAGCCACTCCTGGCGGATCCTGTGGTTCTAGCACCGCAAGTGGTACCAACAGCAACCAACAGAGCCAGAGCCAACCCGAACAATGCCTGTTGGGTTGTTGTTGACTAAAGTTACCCTGTATAGTGCAGATATTAGCACTCATAGAATCATCTACTGTATCATGTTCAGTTGGCTTGATCACTTTTAGCCAGTATGGACCACCACCACCAGCATCATCATCATCATGATGATGATGATGATGATCATCATCATCATCATCATCACCATCATCGTCATCATCATCATTCATTTTTTAAGTCAGGAATGTATAAGACTAAATCAGCAGTGTTTTAAGCACATTTTTTCAAACATGATGATTCATTCTTCGAGCACTCACAGGAAGTGGTTTAGAGAGAACCATCGTGAATCAAAGGTTTTGGACACTGCACTCTCACTTTGGGTACGGGTAGAATGGAGGTCTATAAACAACATCATAAATTCGAGATGCAGGCATGCACATGTACACTTACGTATGCCTACTGACATGAACACATTGACATAGATCTGTGCAATCATTTGCATGCATATTCACGCTCTTGCAAGTACGGAACGGTAGAAAGAGAAAGACAAGTAGAAACCCGTATCAGTGCGCATATGCCCTGGCACAAGTGCAAATTGTATATATGTTTAAACATATGTGTATCTCCATATATCTATCTACCTATCTACCTATCTATCTATCTATCTATCTATCTATCTTTCTTTCTATTAAAAAATATATATATATATATATGTATATCCCCATATCCCTGATATGTGAATATAGGTGCCGTGTAAAGTTTGCAGGTGTATTTTGCCATACACGTGTGTACGTAAACAATTTGCCGATTTGCACAGCAGTTCCAAAAAATATAGACATGGGTGCGCCGTGTTGCATGGATGCACGGCCGCGCCGTAGCTCGAGGCAAAGATGAATCCAATCCCAAGACATTGGTCTCTGGGCTGCACGTGGTGCCGGGGTGAAGGTCCAAATAGCTGGACCGTGGGTTCTGCAGAAAGAGCTCACCCACATACAATCATTAGCAGACTCGCTTCCATTTTTTGCGAGATGCATAGATTTTTTTCAGCACGGCCAAGCGTCGATCAGTTCGCTGTTTGGAGTTGTCCATGTATGTAGACAGGCTCTTTGTGCTCTTTGATCTATGTCCATTACATGTCACATCGTATGGGTTTTCATCCATGATCAACCTTTCGCCACGGTTTTCTGCATGTCTCACCATTGAGGTTTCAGTTTCGACTTTAGACTGGAATCCGCAGTTTACAATAGACATCCACTAGTCCTCCTACCCATTCGTACATTTCTGCAAGCGACTGGCGAAAACCAGGACTGGCGAAAACCAGGGTGATGGCAGTCTGCCATTATTGGACCATGAAGTCATCCTACGGTTGGCATTTTGGATCTCGACAGACAGCACATTGCAAGGCTAACTTCTGTATGCCTCTCTCAGGGTCCCACATGGATCTTTGCACAATCAATTCTGCTCCACAGACAAACGTGTCCAGCATTCCGGCCCAGTCAATGGTCAAAGAACGTTGAAGACGGGTGGCCATAGTCATATGTAATTACGGGTGGCCAGAAGGGCAGTCTTGGCCTGCAAAGCGGTATGAATAGGTGCACTTGTAGTGTTTTCAATGCACTGATTCTTGCACCTATTGATAGGTGCCACTATTGCACTAGAATTGAAAACATATTGATATGGAAAGGTGCCGCTATTGCACCCAATTGATAATGGCCAGCTCAGTATCTTTCTTACAGCACTGGGAGGCAGAACAGCATTCTTTGGCCATGGCCAAGCGCCGTGCACCTACTGGTGACTGCACTGATGCAAAGAAGCTTCGGGCAGAACCAGCAGAACCATCCAATGGAAAGGAGGACATTTCGGTAGTGTTTGATGACGAAGTAGCTTGGACTATACGCTGATTTGTCATTGTTCGTCAATGTTTCTTTCAGGGTTGGGTGGTTGACAGTAGATGTGAAATGCAGCGAAACCACCACTCAGTTCTTGAAGAGCGATCAGAAAAACGTGGGGCGCATAAAATTGGAATGCTTACAGGCACTTTCGCATATGCTTAATTACCAAATACCTCAACATCCCACATCTTGGGGTTTGATTGTTGCCATTTGGTATCACCAATTGCAGAGATAGCTGGCAAACAGCTAACTAGGCTGGAGGCTCAGAAATAGATGTGGTCCATGAGTGCGTATCGACCCCAGGCAGCCACAGAGATCCGAACCCATTCACTTCTATTGATGCTGGCCTCGCCTGTCTTCGAGAAGATGTTGACACAGGACATGGTTGAGAAGAAGAGTGGGCGGATTGAACTGCCTGGAAAATGCCCAAAGGAGTTCAAGGTCCTTCTTCGGTTTCTCCAGCCTATCACCGGCCGAAGACAGAGCATTACGGACAAGAATGTGGACTTTCTGGTCCAATGGTGCGATGAGTACTGCATAGATAGCTTGAAGGATGAATGCATTGAGTTTATCAAGAGGCAGCCGCATTCAATGGATCGTTTGCTCCAAGCTCATGGCCTAGCGCATCCTCGCCTCAATAATTTCATCAACCGGTGCATCAGTTCCCTGCTCAAAAAAGGCCAGAAGGACTGGACGAAATGCTACCAGCACCCCGAACTTTTGCAGAAAGTATTTGAGATGACCATGAAGTATTTCAAGCACAGTGCTGTCCCAGCATGCGACACTACGCTTCTTTCGGAGGAGGAGGATGACTGGGACTTGCCTGAGGGATAAACTGGCCGCACTGCCAGTACCTCTGTAGCTGTGTGCTCAATGTTCTTAGCGCTGCCTAGGCAGCTCAAGCAAGAGTCAAAAGTTGCTGGCGGCTTCCGACAACCGCGTGCTGGAACTTACATTGTGGCGCATACTTGTGCTCTGGGGACCGCTCCATCTCTATGTTTTCGCCGTCAATACTTCGGCTTGATTTGTTAGCATGTTCAGTTTGCCAAGTACGGTTGGAATCTGTTCCATTTGTACAACATCAGGTCCTTCATTACATTTCCGAGATACCACACTCAGTTGCTGATATTTTTTGTTTTCTAGCGTCCCAATGTTCTATTTTTGTTCATGGGTGGAAGGGAGGGTGGGTGCCTTTTTCAAAAATGCCACGAATGCACGGATGTTTGTCATTCACCAGTGCCGCTTTGTGCATGTGGGTCTCAGCCCTGACCGGGGTTCGTTTGGCTGCATGGTAACAAGAGACTTTTTGCATACGGGGGGTTCTGAAAAATGGCGGACCCCCAAAAATGGTTGGTTATTACTATAAATGACTAGTAATGGATGATTTAGGGGTACCCCTATTTTGAGAATCACCCATATAAGTATTTGTACCGACATCTTTCACTTTTATATGCATTTGTTTGTACAACACTGTTTGGATTAATGCACTGCTATCTTCAATTTTGATTGAACTCTTTAGTGATGTGTTGTGAGGCCGTGCACCTAGCCAAGTGAGGGGGGAAACAACCCAATTTGAGCAGTTCGCACCTTTGTGTGGTTAGTATCCGAGATGAAGCACGGCCATTGACCAAGATGTATGGTGATGCATCACCTATGGCAGTGGTTGTGTGCAGGTTCCCCTTCTTGAAATGAACATGTTCTGGTCGTCACACTGCCTTGCACCCAAG
Organism: Symbiodinium kawagutii; assembly: GCA_009767595.1. NCBI lineage: Eukaryota > Dinophyceae > Suessiales > Symbiodiniaceae > Symbiodinium > Symbiodinium kawagutii. The sequence goes on along the minus strand of VSDK01010847.1, from coordinate 4,328 downwards.
GCCGATTGCAGTGCACATGCATGCGCTCAAGCATGTCCGCAAGATGTGGGGTGCCAGAAAGGTTGCAAACAATATCATGTGACTTTAATCCCCATGTGAGGATGCTCCTAGGTACATATGGTTGATCATGGTTGGGTGTCAGAGGACACAGGAACGCAGATTGTGCATTCCCGGATGCAACAAAAATGCCTCTAGATGCAGCCATCTAAACCTTTGCACGGATGCACCATTTGAGTTTGACGGGTACGTTGAAATCCGGACCAGGTTGGTGAGCAATATTGATCGACCAAGAGGGAGGAGATCATCGATGAAAAACCGTTGCTTGCATGTTTGGTTTTCATTTCATGTGGCCCCTTGATAACATTTCAACCCCTAGTTTTTCAATTTGAGGCTGAAAATTATTTGGCAAGCAATTCCCTTAGGCACGAACTGGACTTTCCACCTCCCTTTGCCCATGGGTTGCATTCCCATTGCTCTCAGGCTCTCCTAGCAACATTGGCCTTGACCATTTCTGGTCCGAAAAGATCAGGTCTCACATGGCCCATGGACAAGCACAAACATGACATATGGCATGTGTATATGTTTGCCATATTACATGGTTATGTCACATGTCGGCAGATGGTGTTTGACCAGGCTAGTTACCAACACAAGTGAAACATTAGCCATTTTCTTGCACCACATGACAAAGGTTGATAAGGGACGCAAGGCTTCCAATGCCAAAGTTCAAATATGTTCTTTTGGACGCCAAGAGGTAGGCAAGCATTCTTTGGCCATGGCCAAGCGACGTGCACCTACGGGTGACTGCACTGATGCAAAGAAGCTTCGGACAAAACAACCCAATGGAATGGGGGACATTTCGGTCATTTTTGATGACGAAGCCGCTCGGGTTGTCACATTGGTGGGCAGGCGCTTTCAAAGTTTGGTTGTTGGGGTCGGATGTTATGACTTTGGAACATAACTATCAAAGCATGGTCCCAGCTCGTTCCTTACTATGGGCTGTCAGTGGCGTAACACTGGTATACGCTGAAGTTCACTGGTTGAATTGCACCACATGCTGAGGCTTGGAAAGAGATCCGAGCACATTCACAAGTCCTGATGCTAGCCTCGCCTGTCTTTGAGAAGATGTTGACACAGGACATGGTCGAGAAGGAGAGTCAACGAATTGCCTTGCCAGGGAAATGTCCGAAAGAGTTCCAGGTCCTGCTTCAGTTTCTCCAGCCCGGAACCGGCCGACAGCAGAAGGTGTCGGACAAGAACGTAGATTTTCTGGTTCGATGGTGCGACGAGTACTGTATAGACAGTTTGAAGAATGAATGCATTGAGTTTATCAAGAGGCAGCCGCCTTCAATGCATCGTTTGGTGCAAGCTCATTGCTTCGGGCTCAATGATGTTGCCCAGAAGATGATTGATCACCTCATTCGCACAGGCCAGAGGGATTGGAAAAAATGTTACGCTCATCCAGAGCTCATGCAAAAAGTGATGGAGCGAACCTTCAAGCTCATGGTCCCAAAGCCGGAACCAGATCTTGAATTCATTGAGGTTGAGGCTTAGCCTCTCAAGGCGACTTGATCAGTAATGGATCCGGTATGATCCGGTGTTGTTTCTTTCGGATCTTGCACGAGAACGCATTAGAGGAGGAGAAAAGTACACGGCGTGGGTGGATGAAGCAAGAACCCACATTCATCATACATCTATATATGAAAGTTATTAGAGATTGTCGTAATCATGTGTTAGGCACGTGTAGGCAGGTTTGTCAAACAAATTTGAGCAGATCGATGAAAGCTTGCCTAATGATATTCACATATGGTGTGCGAACGATTAAGGTTTGTCCATAGACATTCTTAATGTGTTAACCCTGGCTGAATAAACCCCAGGTTGATGAATTGGGCGGGCGGGTCACCACTTTAATGGAAAACCAAGACTTTTGGGGGATACCCCCTATGATCATCAACCAGGGGTTTAGCTTGATCCTGGGGTTCCATCACATTGTGTATCCCCAACTTGGCGCATTCCCAGGGATTCCACTGACGGTCAAACCTCCGCGGTCCCGAGGTTTGTGAGTTGCTGAAAAGCTGGTTACGGGAACATGCCCTTGACCGCGATATATCTGCCAAGGAAGTGCAGGTCACTTGGTGGACCCAAGGAATCTGTTAAGTACATGGCTGCAGAAATTTGTGGGAAATGGTGCATCTTGTGGGAAACTTTGCATTTTGATGTTTTACTTCCGAGTTGATGAGCCTACTTTTTGTATTTGCATGTTCTTGGGACGTACCTATCCTTTCAGACTTGCACCACCATCATCCAGCTGTGCATCCCGACATGCAGTTTATTGGCCTGCCATCAATTGTTTGGCCAGCGCATTGCAAGATGAATGATATATGCGTGCGAATGCCCGGACATTGAACGCACACACAGACAATTATTTGTCATTCTCTAATTGCACAGGCGGAGTATATCTGCAGGTTGATGCACGAGTTTATCAACGTTTTATCGATTGTTTGGGTTCGTGGTGAAGTTGGAGCCGCCAGAAGTACCAAAGGTCGGTGATACTCCTGGGAACAAATCACGCTAGTTGGGCAGAGGATTTTGAATAGCCAAGACGCCTTTTTGGCAATGGTTTTTTTCATAAAGCCAACGCTGGATTAATAACCCCCCGTTGATCAATACGGGATCCCCCCAAAAACATTGTTTTCTTACTAAAATGGTACCCCCCAACCGGGGCGATGGAGAGAGAGAGAGAGAGAGAGAAAACTGGGAAGAACCTAGCGACAGCGATAGAGAGAGAGAGAGAAACTAACAAGCCTATAGGGTTTACTTGTCCGGGGTTACTATTACCGTACTATTCATTGACCCTTCATGTTTTCGCATCAAAATGTCTCAGCTGTTTGTTGCAAACAAACACAAAACACCAGCCGACTTATGTCCAAAAGTGGTGATTTCTGAGGGGAGAACCCATGGACCCCCAGCACCTCAGCCTGGTGTGGACATCAAGGATTAGCCAAACATCAACGAGTCAAAATGGTTTGCTAACCAATTTCCGTGAAATCCGCCATCAACCAATCAATTCACCAATTTTAATAAAAGGAGACCTGACTGCGGTGGAGAGAGGAAGAAAGAGAGCGAGAGAGAGAGAGAGAGAGAGAGAGAAAACAAAAAAGTCGCCATGGCCCATGGCCTATCTTGTTTTATTCCCTTTAACCATGAACTGCTTGCAGAATCCTCAGGCGTATCGGGACTTTTGCCGTGAGCTGGTCTATGACAAGGCGACCGCTGAAGCAAGTCCAGGGCCAGTTGAAGCGTGGTCAGGTAGAGATGGGGATCCCTAACATTCCCTATAAGCATGGCTGCTTGGGGATATGCTGCACTGGCTGGTGGTTTTTAACTCTTTCATTTTGAACATTACAGGGTTTGAAACCACCAACTTGTATAGTTAGTCCCCAGTACCCTCGATTAAGATAACATTGATACGCAGAACATCGCAGAACTTTTTCTTGGCGTAGGAAGATAATCCAAAAACGGGTGGTTCTCCACATCTAGATGTCTATGCTAGCTAAGTGCGGAAAAAAACTATATGCACCTGTGCTTCACCCAAGTACACGGTATAGCATCTATGTTAGCTTAACCGGGAAACAACTAAATCTACCTGTGCTTCACCCAACTACATAGTATAGTATCGGTACAACAGAGGCCATTGATTGCCAACGGCTATGCTGCTTCATACCATAACGAATAATCTACAAATCAATTGCAAACCACATTCAGCTGATGATGGCCAGTAGCTAGTGGCTTAGCATGAAAGACTGTATTCGACAATGGTCATGGCTGATGATGATTTGACATGGCTTGCATGGTTGCAGTGACCCTTGACAGTGAATCAGATCAATCTCAATATGGCTGAGAAGAACTAGTGACAATTCATGAGCCAACAATTTTCGACTTGGACCACTAGTTGTCACCACCTAAACTTGCTGGCGGTTTATCAAAATGAATCTCCCACAGACCAATGGCAGCAGATGTGTGCAATGTAGCATGCGTTTGTTTTAGCCAGTAAGTCATTAACCAAGGCACTGGTTTTTGCATAATCATCATGGGGTACCTTTTTGTGCCTCCAGATACCAATGATTTAAGGTTTCCTTCAAAGGAATCAACGCTGCTTGCGGCACATAAATGGTTTAGAATTCATGTCGTTGGCATAAGTTGTTCAATCCCACTAGCTTTCCATCAACCCCCTTCTCCAACTTCCGTGCTTGAGCTGCAAAGAGCCTCAGACCACCTGTATGATTATTGTCAAAGGAAGTTTAGTTACGAAGTGCGGAACTTCCGTGTTA
>VSDK01010813.1:573464-648492 GCA_009767595.1 Symbiodinium kawagutii | reverse complement strand
GTTTTTTTGTGTCTCGCCTGCGCGCGGTGCAAATTTTGATTTCGCTCATGCAACCCTCTGCGGACTTTGTGCGTGTCGGATCGCTCTCGTCTGCGCGCGGTGCAAATTTTGATTTCGCTCGTGCAACCTTCTGCGGACTTTGTGCGTGCCGGATCGCTCTCGTTTGCGCGCGGTGCGAATTTTGATTTCGCTCGCGCGACCCTCTGCGGACTTTGTGCGTGTCGGATCGCTCTCGTCTGCGCGCGGTGCGAATTTTGATTTCGCTCGCGCGACCCTTCGCGGACTTTGTGCGTGTCGGATCGCTCTCGTCTGCGCGCGGTGCGAATTTTGATTTCGCTCGTGCAACCGTCTGCGGATTTTGTGCGTGTCGGATCGCTCTCGCCTGCGCGCGGTGTTCATTTTGGCTTTTGACGAGATCTTGTCAAGAGTTCGCCCTTGTGAGTGCACCAATGTGCTGTCAAATGTGTGCTCCGGTGTGCTCTCATATTTGTGCTCTCAAATGTGTGCTCTCATATGTGTGCTCTCATATCTGTGCTCATATGTGTGCTGAAACATGTGTGCTCATGTCTGTGCTCTCACATGTGTGCTCATATGTGTGCTCTCATATCTGTGCTCTCAAATCTGTGCTCTCATATGCGTGCTCTCAAATGTGTGCTCTCATATTTGTGCTCCCATATGTGTGCCCATGCATGTGTGCTCAAATGTGTGCTCATATGTGTGCTCTCACATGTGTGCTCATATCTGTGCTCTCATATGTGTGCTCTCATATGTGTGCTCTCATATCTGTGCTCATATGTGTGCTGAAACATGTGTGCTCATGTCTGTGCTCTCACATGTGCTCTCATATGTGTGCTCTCATATGTGTGCCCATATGTGTGTTCTCATATGTGTGCTCTCATATGTGTGCTCGTGTGCTCAAATAAGTGTTCTTGCTGTGTCCTTTCACACTTCCCCCCATCTCACTGTTTGGGGTCTCTTGCCGGGATAATCCATCATCGTAATTCTATGGTGGTTCCCAAGGGCCCCCTCGTCGACTTTCGGTCTTCTTGTGCTCTGCTTCATCAGGATTCAACATTTTTCATGGCGGGGGTTTGGGTTGAATATTCGTAATTCTATGGGGGTTCCTTCGGGTCCCCTCGTCGACTTTCAGTCTTTTCGTGCTCTGCTTCATTAGGAGTCAACATTTTTTCTTGGCGGGGGTTTGGGTTAAATATTCGTAATTCTATGGGGGTTCCTTCGGGTCCCCTCGTCGACTTTCAGTCTTTTCGTGCTCTGCTTCATTAGGAGTCAACATTTTTTCTTGGCGGGGGTTTGGGTTGAATATTCGTAATTCTATGGGGGTTCCCTAGGGTCCCCTCGTCGACTTTCATTCTTCTTGTGCTCTGCTTCATTAGGATTCAACATTTTTTTTTGGCGGGGGTTTGGGTTGAATATTCGTAATTCTTTGGGGGTTCCCTAGGGTCCCCTCGTCGACTTTCATTCTTCTTGTGCTCTGCTTCATTAGGATTCAACATTTTTTCTTGGCGGGGGTTTGGGTTGAATATTCGTAATTCTATGGGGGTTCCCTCGGGTCCCCTCGTCGACTTTCAGTCTTTGCGTGCTCTGCTTCATTAGGAGTCAACATTTTTTCTTGGCGGGGGTTTGGGTTGAATATTCTTATTGGGCTCCTTGCCTCGAATTCCATGTTCCGAACCTGTTTGAAGGCATTTTGAATGGTTCCAGTTTTGGAGGCTTCAGAGCAGGCGTTTTCCGAGGACAGATGGATGGGCCCCCACAGTACGCTCATGCAAGCTAACAGAGGACGGGTTCGAAACCCTTCGGCGAACCCCTGAAGGTCCTTCCCCCACCTTGAGGCCTTAAGTCCCCTTCTTATCGTGGTCTTCCCAAGTGTCCGCTGAACCGTGTGCTTTCAATTGGGAAAACACCGGGGAGACACCAAAATATGTAAGAGTTGACATGGCGTAATGCAGGCTAGAAGCACCTTAACTCGCTTGCAAGGCAATTCTGCTGCACTGGGGCCCTCTGGGAAGAGCCTCTTGCGCAATTCGCTTGAAGGGGGCTGCTGGCTCCCTCTTCTTTTGCTCCATTGCTTTTGCATGGCTTTGCATCGACCTACGCAAAGACAGCTGGCCATACTATCATTCAGCAAAGAAAATTGTCCAATGCACACATCGACTCAACTGTTGGTTGAATCCGTAATGCGAGAAATATGTTCCGTGTGTACACGGAGACAAGTCTACCCTTCTTTATGATCTCTTTGCAGTCTTACTGGAACTATAGTGACCTGCATTCCGTGTGCAATGGGCGCTACCCAGAAAAAAAAGAAGTCTACGCCCTTCTTTGTGGTGACCCAAAGTAAGCAGGAAGTGAGAGGATTGATGCTGATGCCTTGAAGGGGAATTTTCCCTTTACAGCGGTCTTCGGAGTTATTCTTCGAGTTATTCATTAGGTTGGGCACAGTTTTGGAGCCTTGGATAGGCTTGGCATGTGCAATTGACGAAAAAGATGATGATGCCCGGTTGGATGACTTCTAAGAGCACACGTTTCACCCTATGTTAGGCGAGATAGAGCTAAGTAAGATGACTTGGCTGGCGCTCTTTTGTGGTTGTGGTGGTTTGCTTGGTTTGGTTTTGGTTTGCTGGTTGTTTGTTTTGCTTGCTGTTTTGCTTGGTTGTTGATTATTACGGTCATCTTACTTTTAATTGGTGATCTTCTGATTTCTTTTGCAGTCTTACTGGACATATAGTAACCTGCATTCCGTGTGCAATAGGCGCTACCCAGAAAAAAATGAGCCGCGTGAGAGCGGACGTTTCACCTAGTTAATGTCGCCAGTGCCCTCTTTGACCTGATGTTTCTTGGTCGGTTTTTTGGGGGTTCGGTTTTCTAGTTTTTTGTTTTGCTGGTTGCTTGGTTTTTGGTTCTTCTTTTTGTTTGTTATGGTCAATGGCACTTTTTCTTTTCACTTCGCAGTGTGTACTTGTGACTGAGGCGCCGCGCCACAACGGCACACCCCGACGCAAAAAGAATGCTCAGATGGTGCTTTAAAGACTGCAAGGACCAAAAAGTGCAAGGGTGCAAGGTTGCAAGGGTGCAAGGGTGCAAGGGTCTAAACGTGCAACAGTGCAAGGGTGCCAGGGTGCAAGAGTGCAAGCATGCAAAAGTGCAAGGGTGCAAGGTTGCAAGGTTGCAAGGGTGCAAGACTGCAAGGTTGCAAGGGTACAAGGGATCTAATTGGCCAGCAGAAAAAAACAAAAAAACATTTTCATCATCTCATCACTATCGTCACTATCATCACCATCATCACCATAATCATCATCATCATCATCATCATCATCATCATCATCATCGCCATCATCACCATTATCATCATCATCATCCTCATCATCATCATCATCATCGTCATCGTCATCGTCATCGTCATCGTCATAGTCATCAATCATTCATCAATCATTCATCAATTATTGATCAATCAGTCATCAAGCATTGATCAAGCATTCATCAACCATCCATCAATCATTCAACAATCATTCATCAACCATTCGTCAATCATTCGTCAATCATTGACCAATCATCATCATCATCATCGTCATCATCGTCATCATCATTGTCATCGTCATCGTCATCGTCATCGTCATCGTCAAAATCATTCATCAATAATTCATCAATCATCAATCAATCATTTTTCAAACATTCAAAAATCATGTGGCAATCATTCGTCCATCATTCACCAATCGTTCATCAACCATCCTCATCATCATCATCATCATCATCATTGCAACCTCGATCATCATTAAGCAATCATCAGTCATCAGCCATTCATTGTCAATCATCATTCATAAATTGTCAATCATCCATCATCATTCATCATAGTCTTTCATCATCACCATCACCAGCACCAACTACCATCATCACCATCATCACCATCATCACCATCATCACCATCAAAATCATCATCATTATCACCGTCATCATCATCATCATCATCACCATCATCACCATCATCGCCATGATCACCACTCATCATCATCACTTTCATCATCATCATCATCATCATCATCATCACCATCATGGTCATCAGCCTCGAACCAGCATCATCATTATCGTCAGGTGTCATTCATTGATCAAAAAAATATCAAATCGTCAATCGTCAATCATCATTCCTGGACCATGGTCACCATCGTCATCATCGTCATCATCGTCATCAGCGTCATCAGTGTCATCATCGTCGTCATCGCCATCTTCGTCAACATTACCATTAATATCGTCATCAGCATCATGATTTCTAGCATTGCCATCACCATCATCAATCATCAACCACGGGTCATCAGTCATAGATTTTTCAGCTATCAAGCATTGATCATCAATCATCAAGCATCAAACATCAATCATCAATAACCAGTCATCAATCATCAGTCATCCATTGTGATTCATTCATCATCAGCATCATCATGGTCATCGTTATCATTGTCATTGTCACCATGATCATCACCACCATCATCTCATCATCATCAGTGTTAACGTCAGCATCAACATCATCATCGTCATCATCACCATCATTATCATCATCATGGTCATAATCATCATGGTCATCATCATCATGGTCATCATCATCATGGTCATCATCATCATCATCATCATCATCATCATCATCATCATCATCACAATCATCATCAACCATTCATCAACCATTCATCAAGCAGTCATCAATCATTCATCAACCATCCTTGTTAATCATCAGCCATTGGTCATGAATTCTGGGCATCAACTGTGATCACGAAGCAATCGTCAGTGATCAGTCATTCGTCCTCATTCATCCGTGATGGCTCGGCAATCGCGAATGAGTCATCAATCAACATTCATCAATCGTCATTCATCCTTCCTCAACCATCAATCACGAATTAGCCATCAATTGTCAGCCATTAATTGCGCACATCCATCATCAATCGTCAATCACCCACCAATCTTTTATCGCCCGTCATCATTCGTTGTTCATCCGTCATCAATCATTACTCATCAACTATCATCAACTCATCCGTCATTCAGCATCCCCATCATCATCATCATCATCATGATCATCGTCGCCGACATCATTATCACCTTCCTCCTCCTCATCACAATGATCAGCATCAGCATCATCATCATCATCCTCATAATCCTCATCATGGTCATCATCATCCATCATTCATCATGTATCATTCATCATTCATCATGTATCATTCATCAGTCATCATTCATGAGTGGCCATCGTTCATTCTTCATCGTTCATTGTTCATTGTTCATTGCTCATCAGTCATCATCCATCATGAATGATTCGTCATGCATTGTTCCTCATGTAATGTTCATCATTCATCATTCATAGTTCATCATGCATCATTCATCTTTCATGATTCATCACGACTTCAATCATGTATCATCGTTCATTCATCATTCATCCTTGTTCATTTGTCATTCGTTACTGGTATCGTTGTCACTTTGGATGTACCACCGCGTTCTTTCTGACTGGCCTAGTTGTTCGCAACCTCAATAAAGTACAGAGGCCATGTAGAAGCCTTGGCGGCCTCCATTTTGTGAGGCCGAAATTGTGTGATCTTTTGATCCAATTATTCTTAAGAATTTGCTTTCTGGATTTCACTTTTTGTATGTTGGTGTTGAACTTTTTGTTTGTGTTTATTTTGTTTCATTTCTTTTCTCAGGTTGTTGCTCTTGTTTGTTTTCTTTGAGATGTCTTATTATTTGCTTGTCTATTTTTTGTTTGTTTTGTTCGTTTGGATTGGGTTCGTTGATCCGTGATTTCAGCTGTTTGTTATTCTGGTTGATGTTGGTGCAGGTTGGTTGGTTCTTACGACAATCCACAGTCCTTGGCCCGCAGCAAAACGCTTGACAATCGACAACCAACAGCCAGCGACCCAGAACCGACAACCAAGATTTCATTGTTGGGGTTGTCAGGTGTGAATTGTGGTGTTGTGTGTGGCTGGCCATTTTGTTGTGACTGTCGGTTGGTGGAGTATCGGTTGTTGGTTGGGCCTATAGGTTTGTAGGTTGTGGGTTGTCGGGTTGTGGTTGTGAGTTGGAGGTTCTGGAGCTTATTTGGTGGATGGTTCTGAATGTAATTGCTCGTTGGTTGTTGCTTGTTAGTTGTAAGTTGTGGGTTGTCTGTTGTCCGTTGTGGGTTCGTGGGTTTGTGGGTTTTGGGTTGTCGTTTGAGGTTGTCAGTTGTGGGATGTGCGTTGAGGGTTGTTGGTTGTTGGTTCTTGGTTGTTGGCTCTTGAGTTTCGACTATTGGTTGTCACTTGTTGGTTGTCGGTTGTCGTGGTTGTGGTTTTGTGGGCTGTGGGTCGTCGATTGTGGTTGTCAGTTGTGGGTTGTGGGTTGTGGGTTGTGGGTTGTGGGTTGTGGGTTGTTGGTTGTTGGTTGTTGGTTGTTGGTTGTTGGTTGTTGGTTGTTGGTTGTTGGTTCTTGGTTGCTGGTCGTTGTTGTTGGTTGTTGGTTGCTGGTTGTTGGTTGTTGGTTGTTGGTTGTTGGTTGTTGTTGTCGTTGGTGGTGGTGGTGGTGGTGGTTGTTGCTGTTGTTGTTGGTTGTTGGTTGCTGGTCATTGTTAGGTTTTGAATGTTTTTGTTGTTGTTGTCGTCGTTGTTGTTGTTGCTGCTGTTGCTGTTGTTGTTGTTGTTGTTGTTGTTGTTGTTGTTGTTGTTGCTGTTGTTGTTGTTGTTGTTGTTGTTGTTGTTGTTGTTGTTGTTGTTGTTGTTGTTATTGTTGGAAGACACAAAGACAAAGCCCCCGTAGAAACAACCACAAAGAGCCTTGAAGACAAGATTACAAAGCCCCCGTTGAATATGGTTGTTTGGTTCACCTTTTGGATTTCCAGGAATTGTGGCAAGGATTTTACATGTTGTGGGCAATGTAGAATATTGCAAGCATGAAGCAGCATCGAGCTAAGCATTTAGATCTTGAAGCAGGAACGCCAAACCTTGGTTTTTTCATCCAAGAACTTAGAAATTTGCTATAAAATTTCAAAATTTTTTTGGCACCGATTACTTCACGTTGTTTACTTCATAGTTTCTTGATACTTGAAGAAGCAAGGACAAAGCCCCCGTGGTTGTTCTCAAGGGGGGGGGCTCCAGCCACGGTCTGTTCATTGGTTGTTCAGTAAAACAAAGAAGGGTGGAAACTTGAGACTTTGAAACAAATTAGTGTGAAAGGTGAGCAGTGTCAAAGGCAAAGATGCTTGCATATCGTCATATTCTTTTTTCTGCTTCTTGAAATTTCAGGACAAAAAAACAAAGACCCCGTGGTTGTTCTTAGTGCTTGGTCAGAATCTTTGGGGCTTTGGGGCCGGCCTATACAGAAATTTCAAGAAACAAAGACAAAGCCCCCGTAGTTGTTCTCAAGGGGGGGGGGCTCCAGCCACGGTCTGTTCATTGGTTGTTCAATAAAAGAAAGAAGGGTGGAAACTTGAGACTTTGAAACGAATTCGTGTGAAAGGTGAGCAGTGTCAAAGGCAAAGATGCTTGCATGTGGATCATATTCTGTCTTCTGCTTCTTGAAATTTCAGGACGAAAAAAAAAACCCGTGGTTGTTCTTAGTGCTTGGTCAGAAGCTTTGGGGTCTTGGGGGCCGGCCTATACAGAAATTTCAAGAAACAAAGACAAAGCCCCCGTAGTTGTTCTCAAGGGGGGGGGGCTCCAACCACGGTCTGTTCATTGGTTGTTCATTAAAACAAACCAGTGTGGAAACTGAGACATGCCATGGCCATGGGCCAAAGCAGGTTGTCATCCACAATTTGAACAACCGACACTTCGAACCATTCTTGTCTTCCACAGGCGAAGACTAGGCTCAAAGAAAGCTACAAACAGCATTTGACAGCACAATAGAAGGCAGATGGCATTGACTTCAAGTGTTGTTGTTGCCTCACGGGGGGGGGGCCTTCAAAGCACTATTACAAAGACTCCGTCCAGATGATGGTTGTTCCAGAGGGGGGGGGTAAAGAACAACAACGGGGTCTTTGTAATAGTGTCTTGAATATTCAAGACACAAGAGGAGTTTACGGGGTCATTGTATTCTTGTTTTTCTTATTGTTGTTGTTGTTGTTGTTGTTGTTGTTGTTGTTGTTGTTGTTGTTTTGTCGGGATCGGGTTGCTGTTGGAAATGGGGTGATCACGATTGTTGCCTGAACAGAGCGGGTACCTGGCGAAGAAACAACGAGTTATGTAATTCATTGGTTTGTGGTTGCAAATTTGGGTCAAATTGCTGCTTTGTTTGTATGCAAAACTTGCGTTTCCCAACAAACCAGGAAAAATCAATTTGGAAATTATGCACGCGTAGATTCCCACTTGCTTGAATTGTTTGTTGCTAGGAGTGGTTATTTCATTTTTTGTTCACATTAAAAGAATCCAACCAAACTGATAACTTTGATCATTCCCTGTTTGGTTAATTTTTTGCTGGTTTTGCCTCGTAACAACGTCTTTGTTTGTTGTTGATGTTTCCCTCCACATTCCGCATGACGGCGAGACAATTGTGCGATTGGCTGATCCTGTTCCAAGATCTGGGAATCAAATAGTTTCAACTTTGTGTCCCATGAATTTCAGTTTGGGACACACTTTGTTTCGAATGTGGAACGTAGAATGCTTGTGTTGCGCAATTGTTTTAATTAGTGCAATGTATTTCTTTAATAGGCCCCACCTGTTTTGCCTGATTTTTGGGATTTTAACTTCTCAAATTGTTGAACGTGACAATTGGGTTCGTTTGGATTTTTTTGTTTTATTGTTTCCCTTTTTGAATTGTCGAATGGATCATTTGTTGGCTTGGGTTCTGTGGATTGCACTGTCTGATGTTTTTGATTTCAATATGTTGTCTTTTGTTTGTTTTATTTGCACACTTACTTTGCATGCATGTCTTGTGTCATTTTATGCTGTGTAATTGCGTCCTGCTACATTGAGTATGCCTTTTACATCCGTGTGGTAATATTTGCGCAGTATCACGCATCGATCATTATAATCATGTGCCCATGTGTGCCATGTGCCTTTGTTTGTCATGTGTTCAACTTTTGTGTGGTTATCCATGCATTGGTTCATTTATTTGGTGAGCTGATGCCAATTTTGATTGCATGGCCCAAGCAATACAATCAAATGCATCGCAAGAAACCGATAGTTCATTTGTAAAAAACACCACTGAACCAAGATAGAGGTGTCACAACAACATTTTCAGTTTGAAAACATGTCAGCGAAGTCCGTCCGCTCCATCGTGTTTTTGCGACTTGGTTCTGCATTGAGAATTTTTTGGGCGGCGGGTCCCTGGTTTCCTCGTCTTTCAGTGAGGTCGTCAAGTTGCTTTCCAGAAATACGTTTCGAAATAGGCCAATTCCGCCTCCTCACATTCAGCATTCTTGCGCAAAACCATTCTTTGTGGTAAACTGGTTGGCGCAAACATCATGACTTACTAGAGGTGGGATTTGATTCAACGAAAAGTCCAACATTTGAGATTGGAATTGTGCTCGGATTGACGCTTTGTGCGGGCTGTGATGCATCCAAAGGCGCTAGTAGCTGCTACCCCATGGGGTTCCTATATAGGTCCTATATGTTCGTATATCTCTTGTGATCCCATGCTGGAGCGCAGCAGCTGACTCAGGTTGCCTGCCTTTCTTCTGAATGGTTGTGCAGACGGAACAGCGCTGCCAAGCGCCTGTCAACATCCTGATGCATCCATTCATGGTGCCTCGACGACAACAGTTTTTTGCCAAATCTGTGACATCACGAATCAATCGCCTTTTCTGCACACACAACATTTCTCTCGCAATTGACACTGTAAACTTGCAATTCCTTTAGCTGGAAACTTTGAAAGTGAATTTTGAAGCAAACTATGATCATTTCTGTGTATGACAACTGCATGTAAGCGTAGCGCTTTGTTGAAGGGTTTCAACCGCAGTCCGTGCTGGCAGTGCTCAGTGGTAGCTGTCCCCGTTCGTATTTGTTCCCGTGAGCCTGTTCAAGAATTGTTCTTCGACTGTGCCTGGCCAGTGCTGTGTGATGGATTTGTTTGCATGTAATTGTGTACAGTAGACGCTCATGTGTGTATAGCTGTGGAAACATGTGTATATTACATACATATGTTTGTGTACATGCGTTGCCTTTGTCCATGTATGCAAATATACACATACATACATATATATATATCATATGCTATTGTTACCGTGTATGTTTGTGTATGTACGTATGCATGTGTACTCGTACATTAATTTGCATATGCAAATGCATGTCTAAGTGTATGCATGCAGAAACATGCACGCGTATGTTTTTGTACATGTACATGTGTATGCAAAGGTATGAGTATGTGTCGATGGATGTGAACAGGTAAGTGTTCATGCGTAGGTACGTTCGAATGTAGAGGTCTATGTATATGCATTTGTAGTATAGATATTTTTTTGTTTGTGTATGTATATATGTTTGTGTACACAATGTAAAGGTTCATGTATATGTGCCTGTGAATTTGTATGTATATTCACATGCTCTTGGTACACATGCAAATGGGCCATGCCCACATGGCATACATTCAGCATGTTACAGGTAGTTATCATGACAAAACTTATTGTCTATTTTTTGAGTGTTTTATGATGGATACCCGGATCGGGTTTCGACCAACCCAAGCTGCCCACACCTGCAAAGACCGCCTTGATTTATGAAGCACTTTCCCGATCATACGCGAGGAGCATGCGATTGTCGATTGGTACTACTGCTTGGCAACAAGGGATTTCTGGAGTTTCCCATGATTTGCATGCGCCCACACGCACATGTTTCTTCATACGTAATCCTACCTTGTCCTCAAAAAGAGGCACACTGTGCACCGGATTTGCTTGCAATCAATGCTTCATGTGCCATTTGTCACACGGTGGACGCAAAACCTAGGCGACGATCCTGAAGTGAAGATCTATTTTGGCTGTGGCTGTTTTTGGCACGTGCAACACGAATTTGTGTGCCGAGCTGAGGGTGGATGGTCGGTTGGCTCATTTTGTATGGTGCCGACGGTGCTGTTTTGGCGAAACATTTGCTTTTTGAGTTGGAGAAGTTATTTCACTGTGCACCAGGGTGTTCTCAAGGCCGTTGCCGCGCCACACCTGCCACAAAATGCAACTGCACCACACCTGCGATGCAAAATGCACCTAAACGCAGCCAGTTGTACGTCTGCCACACAGAATGCATGTGATGCATACCAAATCCCTTATGGGCCACCAGAAAGACTGGCTGCGCAAGCTGACGCATTGCCCACATCTCTATTGTGCGCGATGCAAAAGGTGAGGATTATGATTCATGATAATAATGACGATGACGACGACGAGGATGATGATGATGATGATGATGATGATGATGATAGACTGGCTGCGCAAGCTGACGCATTGCCCACATCTCTATTGTGCGCGATGCAAAAGGTGAGGATTATGATTCATGATAATAATGACGATGACGACGACGAGGATGTTGATGATGATGATGATGATGATGATGATGATGATGATGATGATGATGATGATGATGAAGGACCGATGGTGATGATGGTGATGATGATGATTATTATTACTATTATTATTGTTATTATTATTGTTATTATTATTATTATTATCATGATGATGATATGATTATGATGATGGTAATGGTGACAAGTATATGATGGAGTTGATGATGGCAATGATTGTGAGGAATGATGTGATGGTGATGATGAGACGGAGGGAGGAGGGAAGAGGAAAGGGAAGGATAGAAAAGGGTAGCCGGATTATGCCCGACACAATTTACACACTAACAACTTGACTACCAACCTGCATGCGCAAGAAATTCTGAATAAAGAAAACCTCTTCGACCACCGGCCTCAACCGGCAGTCCTTCCTTTTTGACCCTAGTCCTTCTTGATCCTTATACATATCCCATTGTATATTTGTTCTGTATATTGTTGTCATGATTATATCTTGTTTTCTTGTTTATAATGGTGTTCTTTTTTCCTCCCCTCTCAAGCTGGTGCACGGGCTTCAAAAAGATGTTCTCGGAGTCTGCGTCTTCAGCTCCAGGGTGGAGGAAATGACCAAGTTGTGCCGCAGTGATGGTCTGAAACTCAGTGCCCGAGGCGCTGGGGGTCCATGAAATATGGCAGCACATGGCCTTCAGCATTCTCAGACTGCAAGATTTTTGTGGTTCTTCAAGTGCTGAACTCAGAAATGTTTGTCAGTTAGGGTGGTCTGGCTCTATGATCCATTGAAGTTTGGTCCATCCATACTTAGTCGTACCCAAAGCAATCTATCAGAAACGACCTCAACATTGGTTAGTTTGTTCGGGCCTAGGTCTTGTTGATGGTAGCACCTCTCGTATGTGGCCACAATCACATGTATGCATATGTATGCACACGTGCAATATGTATTCATACATATTCACATATATACATATATATATATCATATATCTATAAATATTTATTGTATGTACATTGTACATATGTAGAAGTCGACTTCTGCTGAGGTTGCCCACTTGATTTTATCTTCCCATGAAAAAGCTCCCTGGTGGCAGGTTCGATCCCAAAAAAAATCAATTAGGGCTTAAGTGATTTTGATCCTGAGCCTCCATCCGCATTCTTGCTGATCTATGATCTTCTTCAGGTGTAAGGTCGAAGCAAAGTTCCCTGTTTTTCAATGTGAGGTAAGGGCCCTTCTGGATTGGTTAGGGAAAGGCCTTGGAGGCTTAGTCATAGTCCTATGCTTCCCAGGTGCTTTCCCACTTTTGGTGCGACTTGAGTCTTTCCTTCGCCAACATTTGTCGGTTTTATGCAAGCAAGGCCCTCTCCTTCCCTTTGTGTGGCTGGGGCCTTTAGGCCTTTGCGCCTTCTAAGGCAATCTCACTTCTCGCACAGCCTATGCGGGTGGGACTCGGACCCAGGACGGTCACTGGGTTGCAGTATTCGACTGGTCAATAGTTGCGGAAGCTGCCAGTTGGGTGTTTCGATGTTAACGGCGAAGGGGATACCAAAGAACGGCAGCTCAACTCACTGGAGAAACATTGTCATGTGATTGTAGGCCCCTGCCATGGTCATGGTATGTTGGTGTGGTGCTTTGGGGTTGGTGATTCCTTTGAAATGTTTGTCAAGTTGCTGAAGGGATGCTGGCTATCAAACTTGAATCATCATGTGGCTGAGGGCCACAATCACCGACTGCAGTCAGCCTGTAACTTTCAGTGATTTTTTTGCACCTTAGCAGGCCTTCATCAATGCACAGAGCAGGGCGCATGATAGCCTAGCTGCTCGAGCAAATACCGAAGGAATGTTGTGATGGCTGTAAAACACACCTGATTTGTTAGTTGACCATCTTGTTGGTCGAGGAATTTCACTTGTTGCTACCATGAACTTATGAAGCACCATTGAAGAATGCAAGTATATCGAAGCAGCAGTTTCTGAAGATGCTGAGTGGTGTTGCTACCATTTCCTGGTCAACCACCAAGACGCAAAGCTACAAATTGCTTTCACACCCACCACTTTGATGGGTCTGAGTAGCCATGGCTGGAGACCTGTGATGGTCAAAGGATTAGTAAGCCGATTACCATCACAGTGGACCACTACGCCCAGGCCTGGTGTGCTACCATAACTCCATGGACAAGGCTCCGACGGCATCCATGGAGACCACAAAGCCATGACCATTTTGGACAACTGATAGGGTTTATGACTCCAATTCGAAGCCATTGATGGGTAAAAAAGACGAGGGATATGACAGGTGATTACACTAGGGACATCTAGGGACAGGAAACTTTAGCACAAATCTACCATAGCTGAATAGTATAGATTGTTGTGAACCTTCTTCGTGTCTCCAATCATGGGGGATGACCAATAGTCCAAGGGGAATATCTCCAACAACCAGGTGTTGCTCAGATTTTTTTAGGAGCTTGTGAACCTCGTGACCCATGAATTCCAACGTTTCATACTCACATTGCAAGTGGATTTTCATCCCTAGATCAATTTCAGCTGAGCTGTCGACCCCCGTTGTTCAGGGACCATTCATCGGCCCATCCACCGAAGACTAATTCAAATTGGATGACAACCAATTTGACAACTTGGGACAGCCCCAGTCTCAGAAGCATCCAACTACGAACCTGGCCCCAGCTGAAAGATGCCGGGTTGCAAGCAGCTGGAAAATGCTTGGAGCCGCTAGTTCTCTGGTGCACGTGATTCAACTCTCACCTACTGTACTGAATGCCTGGAGCCCTGTAGACCTTCTGGATTTTGGGTTGAAAGTGAGGTGTCCGCGACCAGACACGGTAATTTGGACAGGCAGACTACGGCCAGCTTGGTCACTCTGAAGTCGTTTCAATGACTTTGTCACTCGGTTCCTACTAGTTGCAGGGAGCGAACATGGCTATGTGTGTTGATGGGGCGCCACGTGACACTTGATTGGTGACTCGTGGTTTCAATTCTTTTCAAATTCTTGGAATGTTTTCTTGCTTCAATTTCTTTCTGTTGAAATGGTTTTCTTGCTTCTCTGCGATCATTGGACTGGCTGTGAAAGACAGATAGTGGTTCTTCTGCTGCTTGGGGATAACTCACAGCTCAGCCCAGAAACTCAGTTCATATTCCTTGGGCCTAGTTCTGGTGTGATGGTAATCCCTTGGTTTCGTGCAGTATGAACACGAGGCTGCTGCAGCATTAGCGCTTGGTGTATAGAATTGATAGGAATCCATAGATTCAGGTTCACATATTGTAGGGATAGTGCATAGTTCTGAAGATTTTATAGTTGTCTAAGTTATGCATAGACATCTATAGGCATCGATGGTCCACAATTTCACTTAGAGCTTCACCCCACAAGAAAGCACATTGGGATGATTTCCCCGGTGGGGATGGCGACTGAGGCCCGTCTCAGCTTTTGGAAGCTTCGCCAAGAAGTTCTGGGAGATCTGCCCCAAAGGACTCCCGAGCTATGCAGCGAAACCCAACACGTTCGTCAGAAGCCAGTTGTCTACGGTACGAACGGCTGCCAACGTATCGAGATAGCTTGCTTTGTTGTCCCAGTATAGGGGGCTGCATCTTGCGCTGTGAATGCACAACCACAGCAACCCACAAAAACTTGAAAAACCTGGGTTCAACCAGCGTCACCAGTTGGTGGCACCCGTTCGATTCCAGGCGTTGCGATCACCTGGTTTAAATCCAAATCTCACCTCAGTCACAAGAGCAAGGTTGTTGGGGCAGGGCAATCCTCCCATAGCCACGATGCTGAAGTTTACAAAGTGGGCCCCCAGCTATAAGTTGAATTAGTTCAATCCCTATGACTGGTAGAATTCACCCTAGTTAAGTTCGGCAAATAAACCAACAGCTCCAAGTGGTTGGGGCCCACCTTGTAACCCTCCTCATCAGTCCCATTGGGCTGGCCCCTGCCAGGAGTGAGGCGAGATGTCCAGGATATTGGGGGCGAGTATCGCTCAGCTTTTTGGCAGCCACTGAGCCCACCTTCACCGTACAGCTTAAAGGTACTCATAGGGAGTTCAAGACCACAAAGGGCTTGGAAGTGACACTCATAGACTCAGAGATTAGATGATTTGTGCTAGTTATTTACCCAGCTCAGATTGGGAACCGCTCTACATCTCAGTACTTCAAGCCGAAATGTCGAAGATTGAAAGTGACTGTTCCCTTTTGTTACCCTGCGATGGTGACCCGTTTTGAGCCGTGGAAAGAGTTGAAGCAAAGTACAAAAACATCAGCTGTTGTATGTTCGAGCTTCGTGGGATTCAGCCGCTTACTTCATCGGAATCCATTCCAAGTCAAAGCAAGTGGCTTTGCTGCGGGTCGTTTTGGTATCAGATGGTACTAGGCACAACGAGTGGTACGGTTCCCAACACCAACCACCAATATGAATCCGACCGCAGCAATGAATGATCGATACATCTTTTTCCAGCCATTCTTACCCTATGGATGACCAACCTACTGCAATTGTTAGCAAGGACATGCAAGGACTATCACCGTACCAGCGCAGCGATCACCTCCCGCTGTGCCAAGGTTGTGGGGCTCCCGGGTGGGATTCATTCCTCGCTGATGGCACGACTTCGTGAAGGGGCCACTGCCAAGTTGGTCGCTGGAAAAGGCCGCGATCAGTGCATCCCGTGGGCATTCAACTGATGATTTAGGATTTGTGATGTCCAGTTGTCCGGATCTGTTGACCCAAGTCACCCCAATGAGAAACTGATGGTGCAACTACCAGGATATTTGGCACGCGAATGGCCAGACGCCAGATGTGCATTTTTTTGGTAAGTGTCTGGCGGGTCATTTTTTCTCATGCTTCTGGGAAGGGGCGATCCATGCTCGGATGAAAACAACAGTCACAGCATATGCCCCAGAAACTAGAATCAATTTCACACGCCGTTGATAATGGCGCTTGACCAACATAAGTGATAGTTGATAATGAGCTCATTTGGTAAGTGATTGATCGGTGAATCATGCTACACAGATCCCACCATGGATGGCAGGCAATGACGGGGACACCTTGGGCAGTGACACCGTCTTGGTCTATGACACCGAGCAGTTCCCAGCGCATGTGGTGGGGGCCTGATGAGCAATGACCTGGGAGTACGGAGGTCTGATGGATTAGACGAGCGGCTGAAGCACTGAGAATTTCTGGCTCACTGAAACAAAGATGTGACTTAGCCATCAAGAAACCGTCATTTGCATAGCAAGAAAATTTGGATGCCAACAAGCGGATGTTTTCAAGTCGTTTGATTCCGGAAAGCTATGCGTTTCACTCAAAAATTGGACTTACACCATTTGGGGTTCAGATGCCCTGTCGGGGGTGCAACATCTGCATTTTTACATGGTAGTTCACCAACTTTCAGACGAACGAATCAATGATTCAAGTACGTAGTATCTGTTGTTGAGCCCTCCTATATCCCCCCCATACCGTGGGGCAAGCATGTCAAATAGATATTCTGACTATGAAGTATGCCATTGAGCTCGCAGTGCTCTCGGAATGGGATGGCTTCAAGATTGTCATCTCTTTAATTTGATGCTTTCGGGCTGGTAGGTAATTAGCAATTTCGGGGTTTGGCACTGGTACCAACGATATCTCTATTTCCATTGGATTTTATTTGTCCCCGGCCCCCTCGCTGAGGCGGAGAAGTATCATCAGTTCCACGATGATATGCTGGATCAGTATGGTAGTGCTTACCACGCCCTGCGAAAGTTCGCAGATACCACACAGTGTCCTGGAGACCTTTCCTCTTCTTGGCCATTCTTTGCCAGTTGAGCATTGCCGAGATTAGCGAGGAGTGGATCTCTTCGCACAGAGGTAGCCAAGGCATTCAGATGGCTCGTTGTCCATGCCTTCCTCTAGACACTGTCCCTAAATGGGTCTGGCTTGTTTGGCAAAGCCTCGAATTTGTGGATTTTATGGCTACCGCCCTGCAGCTGCCGCTTTGACACAGAAGCAGCCAGCACAGTGAGATTTCTCGGCCATGCAGTGCCTTGGACAGATGGCAGGCGCAGGCCCTGAAAAAGCAGCTGGACTCCCGGACAGTGATTGCAACCACCAGATCTGTGGGACTGGAATTGATAGGCGGTTCTGAAGACCATGACAATGTCAGAAAGTAAGGCAACAACGCAGCGAGTGAAGGGTGCAATATGGTACAATCAGAGCTGCAGATCAGGTGTACCAGGTGGACCACATTAGGGTGAGTTCCAGTAAAACATGCAGTTTAGCGAATCGACAGTCAGGATTTGATAGACAAAAGTGCTTTCTTTTTGCAAGATATGTGGTTGCCTGTGCCCTGCTAGTCGAGCCCTTCAGGGTCTGGTTGGACTTGACTGACTGTCAGCATGAATCTGTTGGCCATTCCTCCTGAGCTTATCAGTTGCTGTTTGTCGAGCATGAGGGGGAGCAGTTGCATGACTACCGAATCCACCAGCTCCTGCACTGACTGAGCCCAGTGCGTACCTGGACTCCCAATCCATTTCAACCGAACTTTTTGTCGGGCCACCACTGGGCCACCAATATTTCTGCAAGACAAGGGACATACTCTGTCGGAACACCTGTCACTTGAAATTGGATCACCTATCTTAGCTTATCTTCATTGAGCTGCGCAGCCAAGCCATGGGAAAGATTCCCCTGCAGTGGCAAGTGGAGGCACAGGGCTGAGACTTCGGCATGATGCAGTGACAAGTGGCTTGTGCATTATTGTGGAGCGGTGCTGTTAAGGTTCTGCAGATATCAGGAAACTTTTTGGAGAACTGATTCATGTCTTGTCCATGGGGATACTGCCCCTCCCAGACGCAGAAATATCAGTTTTTGTTGGTAAAGAAATAAATCGTTGGAAAAACAGCCCCTTTCCCTCCCTTGAATAAGATCAAGTCACAAACTTGCAGGTTGGTGGTTCCAAAGGCTTTGTACTACCCAGTTTATACACGCCAGTGGGGACGAAATTTTCATTCTGAACCAACTTTTCTGTATCATTGGATGGGACAAGTTCTTGAAATGGCTCAATTATGCTGCAATGAAGGTCATATTTCTTTTCACGCTGTAGTGTCTAAGATGACATCATGCACGCACACACACAAAATCGGTTTAGTTCAGCTCAGCTTTGTTTAGCTTCCGTAATTTGTGACAATTTTCGATGTTACATCCGAGTATCCTTGGTATGGTTTGAAAGATACATAAGACACATCACAACTATCCATATGTCAAATCATTTACATGTCTTTGTTTGTATCATTGCCTCAGAATTTCTTTACATTTCTTCAATCCTATCTGTTCAAAGCTTCCCCTTTCGCTGACATCCAACGTTGATGCTGAACCAAGTGACCTCCCAAGCAGTTGGTGGGTCCCATGGCATCCCCCGAGGCCGCGGAGCGAGTACGCGATGAGAACCTGATTGTCTTCGCGGAGACCGGTGCAGGGAAGACGCTCGTAGCAGAACTTGCCATCAAGGCGCGGCAGGGCATGGCAGGGCTCAGGGGCCTACGAGAAGTGATGGTATTGAAGTTCTCACACCGAGTGGGTGAATAGGTGGACTCTGTTGAGAATTAGCAGATAGTGAAACAAAGTGAAACAACAGGTGGTGAAGCAACCGGCACTGTTGGACGCCAAATTGAATCAGTCTTGCAAGGATGCACTGCAGCGGGAGCCCTCCAAGAGATGTGCCTTCTTGGTGTCTGGTACTCAGTGAGAAGTCGATCTGGCGTAGCTTAGGGACGTCCATAACTGCTGAATGTTGGGAAAAGCCACACATTCTGATTGTTGTTTGATTGGGGACCAGTGGCACAATGTGGGAGATCACTTCGTTGGTACCATCTTTTTGAAAGCTGTCCCAAATGAAAATGAAAGTGATGGTAAGGCGCACAGTACCCGATGTTTGGAGCCCCCAGTATCTAAACATTGGGAGGTTGTGAACATGCGATATCCTGACCGTTTCTGGAATGTTTCCCAAGGCTCTTTGTTCTTTTGTACCCACGAACTGTATTGTCAGATGTAAGATCCAACATGTGTGAAGTTCTTTGATAGAAGTGGCACATCCTTAGAAAACATTGGAAAACTATGATTCAACGCGTAATGAAGTAACTGGAGCTTACCTGTCGAATATTGCCATTGTCAGGTTGGTATTTGGTTTTGCTTGGGGTTGCAGGGGCCTGGTTCGTTGGTTGGATTACTCGTGGAACTTTAAGACTGGGATTCAAAGATTGGTTCCATCTTGCACTAGCACGCTCGGAGCTCCACCGGATGCACAACTTCGAAAGATTTCAGAGATTGGAAAAGTTTGGAGACCCGTGACCTTGGTCAAAGTCGATGGTTCCTAGCCCTGAGACATGGGACACCATGCGGGACACGCGAGGACGACTACCCGGCTGTTGGCGCATCAGCAGTGGGACCGGCTGCTGCGGTCCCTGCGCGAAGACACCTGGCCCCTTGTGGAGAGGGACGGCGTGGTGGAGGTGACCGGTGCCTCAGACTGAAAAAAGTGAAAGAAAGAGAGGAATGTAGAGAAGATGAGAGAAGATGAGAGAAGATGAGAGAAGATGAGAGAAGATGAGAGAAGAGGATGAAGAGGAGAGCCGAAAGAAAGAGAGAAAGAAATGAAAATGAAAGAAAAGGAAGATAGACAGAGAGAGAGAAACAAAGCGGAGAGATGAACATGAAATCTATACAATAGATTTCTCGGATCTTCTTGAGTACTTGAGCTAAACAGTTGCATCTTGAAATGGCCATCAATCTCTGTCCTTAGTCTGTCCTCCAATGCAAATGAGCCACTAGACATGGTCAAAACCATCGATTATTACTTCACGAAGACGCAAACGTCGTCGTCGTCGTCGTCGTCGTCGTCGTCGTCGTCGTCGTCATCACTGTTACTATCACCATCAACTAGTTTTGTCTTCCTGCTTCAAACATACCTTGAAGCAATCACTTGTTTGTCTGCATCCATGCCCTGTTGGGGTCAAGCATGAATATATTTGCAGCATGGCAGTCATGACTGATTTGCGCTCACCTGCTGGATAAGGTTCTACTTGATGAATTCATTGAGTATTCCCAACATTTTGCTTGCAATAATTTGATATCTTCTACTGAAAACAACTGCCCCACATTGAATTGCAGAGTTGCTTCGCAACCAGCGGTTACTCTCTGAGCAGCTTCGCACCAGAAATCTATCTTGAAACTCCAAGTTTGAAGGATTCTAATATTCAACCAATTTAAGCCAACCAACCCAACCAATCAGCAACTTGGACTTTTAGAACAGCTAGAAAACCAGGCAGCCAACTGGCTGACAGAGAGCCAGCCATCTGGGCAGCTTGATAATTACACGAGGAGACGCCTTGATTTGGAACCTTGGGAAACGTCAGGTTGAATCTGCGAAGAGACCGCCAGGACTGTAATTATTGCAGAGGAATGCCCCGGGTGACTAGATGGAAATCATTCTCTCGATATGGGGTATGGCCCACCGATGAACCACTCGCACTGAGGTTATACCACGAGCGAATGGGACGAATCCGCCTGGAGCAACTGCTGCGAGCGAGCCAAGGTGAGATCGGGAATCTGGATAAAACTGCTGGATCTACGGAAATCACTGAGAAATTTACTAGAAATCGGGAATTCACCGGCTGGATCTACAGAATTTTCCGGAAATTCACCAGCAGTTAAACCAGAAATCGAGAATTGTCAAGTCTTGGGGCCCACAACAAGTGTCAATGGTCAGGGAGTACTTGTTGGTACCCATGTTCTTGCTGATTCTGGTTGGGAATTGTTGCTAGTGGGTAAGATTTCTTCACCGTAATGTAAGAGTGTACCACAAGGAGTCATTTGACAGTGGTGGATCAATAATCATCAATGATCGGAAAACAGCCTCTTAATAGAGATCATGTTGGAAGACTGGTGGTTCATGGTTGATTACAATCGCCGATGGTCAGAGGTTGACACGTGAACGATAGTGCTTCATGTTCAATGATGAGTACACAGAGATGGTAAGTAGAAAAAGGACGGGGTCACAAAAGTCAGGAATGATTAAGCCTGGATGAAGAAATGTCCATTTTATTGTGAAAGACAAAGGCCATAGCTTGGTGGACAGGTGGGAATGAATGTAGATTTTGGTTTTATTTGACACACGCACACACACACACACCAAAGCAATTCAATTTGAAGTAAGAAAGTAGTGTAGCCGCCGACTGTGGGTACCAGGTTTTTAGAATTTCCGAGAGATTCTGAAGGATCTGATGGTTTTGAAGGTTCAAGGTCTCAACATAGGGTTCGATGTTCAAATTCCACGCATTCTGTGATGTTCATACTTGTGGGCTCCAACATATTCCAAGCTGGTGTTCGATCGGAGAGTTCCAAGTCGAATTCTTACGTGGAGATCTCAAGTAGAAGTTTGATGTGGATGTTCCAGATTCGGAAGATGTTTTGGTCTGTCCAACCGCTATCACCTTCTCAGGAGGCTACGAACGAGCACTGTTCATGTTGCACTCAGTTGTTTACACATCTAAAAAACAGCAATTGGTTTAGCAAGTAAACAGCTGTTTGGTTTTCGAAGGGATTCCAATCCTCTCCTGGCCAGGTCTTGGTGGGGACCATCGAGACCTTCGCGCGAGCAGTTATCGATCACGGCATCTCAGACTTTTGTTAAACAGATCAGATCTCCTTCGGATCTCCTTCACATCTCCTTCCACATGACACCTTCTGCTCTCAGCGACCTAAGCTCTCCATGAAACTGACCAAATCACGCTATGACTCTGCTATGACATGATTTCAAAGGTTCAAAATCACCACTTTTCCTGAGAAAAAATGGTGCTTCTCCTTGAGGCTATTTGCAGCTCTCCGACTTCAGCCTGGTGGTGGTGGATGAAGCCCATAAGGCGCAGCACAGAACATCGGAGCTTTTTGAAAACACTCCCTGTCTTTCCCGAGATAACCAATTCAACGGTGCTGGCACCGCTCTAACCAGCGGTTCATTGGTTTGAAACCAGCAATTATAAGAATGACCGGGTGGAATTGATCAAAGGTGCAAGTTTGAGTACAGGAGACTGGCAGTCCGGCACTCGTTTTGAAAGATGAATATGTGCATGTATGAGTACCAGCAGAACATATGGGTACAGGACCATCGCTATGGATTTTAGCCCGCAGCGATGTGGTGGGTCTTGGAATGGCCTGGACTTCTTCTTTGCATGCTCAAGCTGATAACATTTGATTGGTTCATTCGCTCTTATACCTGTTACAAACTAGCATTCACTAACCACAAAATATATGTATTCGCACATGTTTGTACCCGATACGTGCCTCATGAGAGCAATGTGGCACGCTTTCCTCCGTTGATTTGAACAATATGCTTGAACAACCTTTTTGTTTATGGGATTCACGCGTGACAATCGTGGCTGGTAAATCACATCGTTGTCGATACATCCGGGAAGTGTTTGACACTGCTGAATTGGCCTCTTTTTACTTTATCATATCACAAGCTGATTCTCATGCAGAGATGACAACACTTTGTATAGCCAATTGCAAACACCTGTCTAAGCAAGAACATGCACACAGACACACATATCAGTGAATATAGAAATAACAGAATATACAGTATACACATATGGATGTATGGGTAGATACATGCATGTAGATACATGCATACATACACATTTGTGCCTATCAATTGTTGGAATATGTATATACAAATGTTTCTGTATATACGAGGCAAATGCAGGGCTTTCTTCTCAACATTGGGTTGATTAAGAAATCCAGTATTCTTCAATACTGGATTGATTAAGAAACGTTGGGTTGATATAGAAATATTTCTTTCTTAATCGCGCAGTTGGTGACAGTTGATTCGTCAGTTCTCTGCCAGGCATGTGGTGACAGCCCCGGGGTCGAACTGCTGCACCGCATCGCTGATGCGGCGGCGCCCCCACGAGTGCTAGGGCTGACGGCATCCTATGCCAACGACGGGGCCAAGACCTGGGAAGAGTTCCAGGATAGCCGAAGGAGTTTGGAGGTGGGACTGGCTGCTGCTGCTGTTGTTATTATTACTATTATTGCTATTATTATCATTATTGCAGTATTATTGCTGTTGTTGTTGTTGTTGTTGTTGTTGTTGTTGTTGTTGGTGGTGGTGGTGGTGGTGGTGGTGGTGGTGGTTGTGGTGGTGGTGTTGTTGAGCAGACCTGGACCCCCCGGAAACAGTCTTTGCTTCAAGCCAGGGTCTTGAAGTTTCGAGGCCAAAAAATCTGAAACTGTCTATATTGCCGTCCGTTCGCAAAAGCCGTGAAACCCAACAAGTACTTACAGCAACACCCCTTTTTAGCGGAACCCCGGCCACAAATAAGAGTCACAGGTGGCTTACCAGAGATAGATCTTCATGGGGTCCCCCCAAGCAGTTGTTCTACAGTAAATTCCTCTCCTACACAACCTACCCCGTTTGCTACTGTTTTGTTCCAAAGCCACATTTATAGGGTGGACCGCCCCCAACTGCTTTGGTTGAGACTTATTGTGACTTCCTACAAAGCATCCGTTGAGGAAACAACCCAACTGGGATTGAGCCACTTACCCTGAGGCCATCTTTCGTGCCAAGCTGCACGTGTGTACCGTGCCACCTCGCAAGAAGCCTCGCTTTGAGCGGATCGAGTATCTCAGCAGCAACAGGTTGACCCCTGGGTTCATCTGGCGATCGTTCAATCGATTATCACCAGTGGGAACGTCAGTCAGATCAGTCTTACAGAGTTTTTCCTGTAATTACATCGAAACTTTGTTTGCTACCGGGCTGTTCAGCCCAGATTGGCTCCGTAAGGTTCTGGAAGGTTCCAGTCCACCATCCAGGTCACGTTCGGGGCCGCAACCACGCTGGGTTCCGGCTTCCGCAGGGTTCCTGCGTAGCATCCAGGTCAGGTTCCGCAAGCAGAAGCCAAAAGGGTCAGTGTAGCATCCACGTTGCCCAACTGGGAGACGGCGATGCATACTGGGCTGGACGACTTTATCTGCTGCTTCAAGGACTTTATATCAATCGAACTTGTTGACAATGCAGAGGTGACCATAGATTATGCGATTGCACATGGTTGCAATTCAACCTTTCAAGCATACTTGTCATGGAAAAGCCTCTTGACCAAGAGAGAAATAACTATCAAACCAGTGGTGGTTCTTCGCAGAACGATCATCCCTTTCAGAGGTAAGGGAGAGACTGGACCCACAGAGCTCAGGGTCAGAACTCCAGAGTATCCCCAGTGGCCATGTCTTGGATCACTTGTCCAGCTACCAGCTCTAAGGTATGCGCCATCGCGCGATGCCCTGGAAGCCAAGAGTGCAGCCAACTTGGTTTGCCAGTGCCTGTGGCGGGAGCTCCGCCGGAACGCTTTGAAAGAACCCAAGGTCGGCACCGCAGAACGAACACCATCCACTTGGGACTTCCACGGGAGCCAAACATTCCCAAACTATGAGACCTTTGCACTCAACCATGAGCACAGCGCATATACATATGACATGTCCGCGTAGTTTTCAGAGATGTTGCATGTTTGTTGATCTGATCAGCGACGTAAAGAATTTGGTAGTGAACGACCCGCAATGCAATGCTTTATGAATGTGCTTCAATCTACAGCAGGTTAGATTGTCCATAGATCGGATACTCCAAGTGACCATTTCTACTTGAGCTTTTTTTGGTGGAACTATCAACCATAAGACGAACGAGGATTCATCCTCCGAAGACGTGAAATTGCCAATCACTACATCCAAAGCAAACCAGTAATTAGTCAACAACACATATAGTGCTTGCTGCAATGATTGTAGAATGGTTGCGTTAGGGGCACCATGCCAAACAAACAAGGCTTTCATTCGGGTTGATGATTGATTGCTATTGCTAAACTCCAGTTGCTTTTCGGTCATCGAACTATGTAGTGATCGGTTAGAGCCCCATTACCCGAAGCCAATCCCTCGCTCCTCTTTGTCAATTCTGTATCACTGCTGGTTCACCACCAAACACTAAATGGTTGCGTGCTTACATCCCCCACTGCTGTTGAATGAGCCCTTGCTGTTGCTGTTATTGGGTCATATCCTCCGTTGGATAGCACCCCCTGGGCGATATCACCAGCAGTTCGGTGACAAGCAGGCCTGTTGGTTGGTTCACAATGTTGGATCACAATGCTGGACCCCTCCATACGACTCAGCAGCAGTTATTCCATGTTATTCCCTAGTGCTCACCACGGTAACATGACCTGATGACCATATGGTTGGTTACCTGTTTGCGTCCTCACCACCCTTGGCGTTTTGACTCATGACAGCTCATGACTAGGCATCACTCCACTATATAGTTTTCCGTTACCAACCACCAGCCACCGACTTCATCACCCTTGGTGTTTCTGCTTGGTTCACTGACGGTTGCTTATCAGCCACTAACTAGATCTACGTATTGCTGGATATACATGGTAAGTACGTGGTTATTCCCAAGTCATTCACAATTTGTTCACAAGTTATTCACAAGTTATTCAGAAGTTATTGACCATCATTGACTCCAAAATCGGCCAACCAACCAACCAACTCCACCAACTCCACCAGTTGCCAGCCACGCCTTGCAGGAAGCGCAGCGGCTGACGCAGCAGTTGGCGGAGCTTTTGACGGAGCTGGGCCGGGAGGCCTTCGACATCGGCGTCCAGGAGGGTGGGAGCGCTCTCCCCGCGATGCCTTGTGGGTAGCAGCCGGTTGGTATAACCGACCAAGGCAACGCGGCAACCAAGGGATGGAACCAACCAGTTGGTATAACCAACGAAGGTATCACCAATGAGGTCAGGGAACTACACCTTTGCAGGTAGAATCAACCAGGGGATGGACCCCGTCGACAAAGTTAAGGTCACCCAATGTTAATTTTCTTACCTTGTGGCCAATCACCTCGTTGTGCCGTTTGGCGTCAGAGAGAGATTTGCACGTAGTAATGGGGCATCAGGTACTGGTTTCTTCTTGCAGCGATAATCGATACATGAAACATTTGGTCCATGGGTGAGGGTACGGCAAGTACGACTAATATGAAATCCCCATTCATGGACATACATATACAGACGCATACAGGACGCATACATACAGCTACATCCTGACACATGTAAATAATATTTGTGGCAGTTTTCAGTCCATGCTTTTAATCTTACATTCCCCATGCAGATTATGAAATCTGGAACTGGGATTCATCAACAAAATCTATTCATGACGGGTTAAAGCTGCCAGCTGCAGTTGTGATATGGGGATGTCCATCCATTCAGGGAACCCCGAGCCATCCACTCAGAATGGTCCTTTGAACCCGAAACCATCCAATTCCTAGGTTGGCTGCACCGTTAAATCCATGGTGTTGGTTCAGGTTCGTTCTCAAAATCTGCCCATGGAGCAAGCACCTCTGAGGAGGGTCTGTTGGCGCAGATGGAAGGCCGCATCGACACCTATTCAAAGATGCTCGGTGATGCCTATGGCTTTGGGCTGTGCTGGGCCGTCGAAAAAAATGTCGACAAGAGAATGTGTTAGCCCCTTTCTATGATAGAATGATGACAGTGTGCGCACAGAGGTATCATCTTGTGGTAGCAGACATGCATATGTGAGGTAAAGTAGTGAAATGTAACGTAACGTAACTTAATGTAACGGAACGTAACATAATGTGATTGTATGTATGTGTATGTGTTTATGCATGAATTGCCAGACGTTGCTGCGTGATGATCGAAATGCTTTCTGTAACCAGCTGACTGGAATGCATATCAATCTCCACTGACGATGGTTGTGTGCCATTGGTCGTGTGCCGTTGGTCCAGCAATACGAGAGTACTCTTTGGGTTTCTTGGTAGTGATAAGGGTAGAATCAAGTGTATGCTATTTATATATCTAGGTACAAACATGGATACACATGGATATCACAGTATGTTCATGTCTTGAGAACCGGCCCAGAAGACCCTATGCGTCAGATATCTTTTCAACCCAACAGTGCTATCAGGGTACCATATGGCAGAAAACGAGTTGGTCGCCCAAGACAGAATTGGCTGCATTATGCAAAAAAACATGTTTTTGAACATTTTTTGCGCTTTCTGGAATCCTCAAATGAAGATGCTCGGATATATAATGCAGCCGCAAGCAGGACATTCTAGGTTGCGCCACGGACCTTCGGCTACGACCACGCCCTGCGTTCGGCTTTCATTGCAGGGTACGGCTAGGAAAAAAAATCACAGTATGTGCCATATTGGTCATGGCCAGGTTGGACGTCAAATTCATTGCTGAAGCATCCGTAGATATGGGCTGTCCCTCCCATGGGGAAATCCCTAGCTGCCGGAAATATGTTGAAAGCCATCTAGCGATAGAAATTTCAAGGATATCACACACACACACACACACCAACATCAGTGCATCCAATCGCCGTTTGAAAGTGGATCCATAGACAGGGCTAACTCCAATCTTCCGAGCGTCAACTCCAGAAAGTCACACGACCAATGCGAAGGGCGCGGCCATTGGCCAACTCCACATGGATAGAACTAACTCGGCTCAGTTTGTAATGTCTGGGACTTGGGACCGTGTCCACCGGTGCTTGTTATTTCTGGGAACTGGACATCTTACAACATGCACAGATATCATTTTCAAGGGGCCAAATCCACGCATTTGCAATTGGTGGATATGGGTAGAGATGGGTAGATATGGGTAGATATAAGTTTGTTTTAACTTTCCCCACAGGCTTGCAACCAGAAGCCTGCTCTTGTGTTGCAGATGTTGCTTGTGGCTCATGTTGCAGACCAAGGATGGTGGACTTAAAGCCATTGGCCGAGCGACACCAGGTCCCTTTGACTGCCTCTACTAGTGCTGTCCCAGATGGATAACGTCTGTTGACCAAGCAATGGTGGGAACATGAAAACACCAGCAATGGAGGTATCCACCGACAAACCAACAATATTGGATGATATTGGTACAAGCCGGTATCAAGAATCTCCAAAAATGGATAGTTGCATTGTGTTCGAACCAGGATTTTGATTCACAGCCGCATGAGTGACCCAAAGTATGAAATGGAGCATGGGCCATGGGTCACAAAATGCCCATATGACAGGTTTTACATCCAGTCCCTATCGAGGATTGAAATGATATATAAATAACCTGATCGTATGGGAGAGGCAAGTTGTCTTGAGCTGACCCGAGCAAGTGACATGATGAGGTTGGCTAAAAGTGACAGGAAGGGACTGGTCATGAAATGGAGAAGAGGGATTGTAGTTTTAATCGCATTTTGGCAGAATAATATGGATGCGATATTCTCGTTACAGTAGCTGGACATTCTCGTTAGCTGATAGTATCCGTAGTGTACTAGCCTCCAGGCACCAACACATGGATCATTAGGACTCCCAGATGACCACCCTCAACGAAGTGCCCCACACCGCAGGCTGCTGTTCCATACCAGCTGAGCTGTGTTTTTTTTCTACTTCCAGGTGAGTTTCCCAGAGGTATATGTGGTTGCCCTACATGGTACCCAACAAAATTGAAGGGTCATTGCATAGGGGCCTGCAATAAGCATAGAGTCGATCTATAGTGAGACCTACAACCTGCTTGCTTTCCCAAAATTATCTTTTGGAGGTCTCCGCCTTTGCAGATGCCATATATTCACGCAATGCACGCCAACACCGATATGACAAACCCATGCGAACGAATGAACAAATGGTGGAAAATTAACATGTGCAAAGCTTTCATGAGCATCAACTCATCAACCAACTTTTTTTTCCATGGGAAGCCAGCTATGATTGCTGGATTTTCCACTTCCCGATTAGTTTCCCCGAAGGTGTATTGGTAAAAGTTGTTGTTCTTGAAGCGAAGCTATTGGTCTTTGAGATGTCAATGTTGTTGGATCTCGTTTGGGATTGCAGTTTCTGGAAGCAATCAGCGGTAATTATGAAATGGCCGAGGATGGATAGGTAACATGCAACACGTATCGCAAGAAGAACTCGAGGTAGATAGCGACAGGAAGTCCACCGTTGTAGTTGGTGCATGTGATGAAATAGGTTGTAGTCGGTGCATGTGATGAAATAGGGGATTTTACATGCTATAGGTCCCGAGAGGTTAGCTGAGGTAGTCCGGGTTGAATGCATTTCCGAAAGGAACGGGGCTATAGCAATGTTAGTATCTGCCCATGCGCAGAAGGGGTGATTGGTGATAGTTGAGTGACCAGAAGGCAACACTGTCCCTACATACTGGTGATCCTAGTACTTGCTGATACCTTATCATCCTTGCCATTACTTGCTGAGTCGCCATAAGGTTTCCTGCTGGCAAAATACAACATAGCTACATTTTTTGATGATTTACAAAGTAAAACTATAAACTCACCCTTTTTCGTTGAAATTATTTGATTTACCAGGTTGGAACTTATCAAATACAGGGTTGATTACCAGGTTGGTTGACCAACTGGACTATTCATGACTAAGCCAACTCAATTACCACGTTGGATTACCAGTTTGTTAAGTTTATTTACAAAATAAGTCGATTACCAGCCGGATCACCCAACTGTACAGATTGCATTTCCAGTTACCAGTTGGTCATCCAGCTTGGTAATCCAACCAGTTCATTACCACTTCTTCCAAGCCGCTTGGATTACCAGTTGGTCAACCTTATAGCTTTCCAACCAGCTTGGACTATCACCGCAACATCCCGGTGCTGAGGCAGACTTGAAGCAACTAAAGACGTCCCTGCGCGCAGCTGCCAAGTCGGTGGAAGACTCTGATCCCTTGAGGACGCGGAGCTTGGGCTTCGAATCCCGTCTCCTTAATGATCCAAAGGTACTGAGAATGATAATGGACCATTAAAGTTACTTAAATCCCGTCTCCTTTGCTTGACTTTGATAAGCTAAAGTCCATGATTGATAGTGATAGTGTGGATGATTGAAAATGGCTGATTCATACTGATTAATGGGTCAAGAACATTGATTTACCTTTGAAGCTGTGCTTAATGGTGGTTCAGATGGCTAATTCCCTCATGTTACTCCAAATACTTGGAGTCGACAAAGTATGGAACCTCAAAGCTATGACTTCCTGTGGATGATTTTTCACATGACTATTCGAGATTCAATGTTTGCTATACTAGGTGCAGCATGATCAGCAAAAGTCACAAGAACTGTTGTGGGGGGACGGCAAGGTGCGCGCAAGTTGAGTGGTGCCTATCAGGAGCAGCATGTGTGATTAGTCTCAAGGATCCAACAGCGATCTCCAACAATATGAGTTATCGGCATCACCAATAGCAAAAACATAGGTTTCAATCGGCATGCTTTTTAAAATTCAAATCATGGTCTGTGAATGATTCCTGTTGATACACCAGTTACATGTGTATACACATCATGATGAATGCGCGCTCAGTTTGAGTCGAAGATAAACCAAAGGAACAGTAAACAAAAATGGGAAAAGGGTAAGGCTTCAGGATAGTAGCGATAATGATGATCAGCTTGGGGATGAGAACGTTGGGAATCATGATCTCGATTTGTGGAGCATCATGATGGGTTACCATGAAGTTTCCTGATGGAAAAAAACATTCCCGAAATCTTGCCAAATATTCCTGAAGAGGCTGGTAAACCATTTATATGGCCAAATATTTCGCTAATGCCCACCCTCTGCAAGGAAGTATGAGGGGTCACATGCATCGCCACCAACCTTCACCAACCTTACAGTGTATTCCTGCTTCCACCACTGGGCCCACCAATCACATCATGGTATCTACATTTCCGATTGCTGTGGCACATTACCAAAGAGTAGCACAAGAGAACAGTATGTATTTCTTGAAAAAAATGCAGGATTGCAACAGTAAGGGATATGAAAAATGACCGGCTGTAACTTTTAAGCAGCTTGTATGATAACGTCCATGTACAATGTGTGTAGCAAGTATATCATGTACAAATTGTGGCTTTCCCATTGCAATGCTATATTACATTGTGAGGGTAGTATTGCAGGAAGGGATGAAGTCAAATTCACCAACTTTAGCAGGTAGAGCATTGAGCATAGCCGGAAGGTTGTGGGGTAACAATATTTCTTCCTAGTTAGCGTGCCCCAAGTCATTCACCTTGAAACAATTGCGTTCATCAATGATATCATTGCAGACATAGAATTCATGGTGCTATACCCGAAACATTTTGGTGAATGTGTATACATACAAGAAGTTGTGCACGAAACTTGGTTGTGACAGCCAGTTAGTACAACAGGATTCTTGGGTATTAGCAACATTTGTGGAGAAAGTGTCACCAGCCTGTAAATGCAGTGAAGAGGTGCACACATTTGTTGGTTGTGCCTGGCAAGCAGAATGCGTCCAAACCCACTGGCCATGGTGAAATGGCCATCTTGAAGCTGCCATGCCAGCTGCCATCCCTGCAATCCTGTGGAACTGCGACAGGAGCTTCCCAGCAAGATCGGAGAAGCTTAAGGCCTTGGTGGAGTATCTCCAAGAGGAGTTCTACGGTGATGGAAAGGCAGGGGCCCCCGGGCAGACGCCGTAAACCTGTGGGAATTTCAATGGCTTTTACGGCACTGTCAATGGAAGAAGTACCAAATTCCAATGTCAAGCTTCCGGGATTTCTGAAACCCTATCGATGTCATAGGACCAAGCGCGCGGTTGCAGGAACTTTTGCATCAGCAGTAGGGTGCTGAGATATGAGGCGTTTGATCCTTCTCAAGAATTCATGATGGATCTCCCAGATCTATGGACCAACCGCTGTGAGATCGATCTAGTCAGCAGCAGTCACTCGGTTTGGCACAGCTCAGCCGTGCCGAATCCATGCAGGACGACGGCAGTGTTGGCATGGTCTTTGTGTCCCAGGCCATGAACATGCAGGAGGTTTACTCTCTGAGGTTAGTCTCAGGATGACAGATCCATGCATCTATAGAGAAAGAATAAGGCAAGGACCCAGCATAGATGTTGTGCCACTGGCACTAGCAGGATCAAGCTTTAGCCATGACGAAGAGGCCACAGTTTCTTAGTAAATTATGGTTCATATCATCAGTTGCTCACGCACGCAGTGCCGTTTGTGGAACACCATAGTTGCCAAGACAGTGTTGTGGACTTTGTTTGCTTCCATCTGGCATTTGTTGGTTCATATCCCTACACTTTAGGTGAACTCTCTCCATGTTTATTGCTAAGTCTCTTGGCAAGAAACCGCATTATTGTAATTCATGCTCCCCCACATTATTTTTCCCTCTATTGCTGGTCGGTTCCTAATTTCGGTGGGTGATTGGATTCCCAATCATTCTCGTCGACTCGAAATGAACAATTATCAATCGTTTGGATCGTCACATCGCTATCATCAGTAGAAGTACTATGATCATGACAATCTCTCGAACAATTCTCAATCCCTATCTTCGGTATCATCATCAATTCCTGGATCATTGTCATCATTTCGGATAATATTTTCATGATTTCCATTCTAGAAATACATCCCAATATAAGTTATTAGACTACCGTCTAGTTTGCGTTTCATGGTCAATCCCCGTCTGGACCCAGCAGCCCAGGTGTTCGATTTGCCAGAAGTCCCTCATGTTGTAGAGCAAAGAATCATTCCTGTTCGTTGTCCCACCCTCACCACAAAAGCCAAAAAAGAATAAAAAAGAGACATTTACATACTTCGAGACCAATACCTGGCTGTGTGAATGGTCTGTTCTATTTGGTTGTCCATTTCTTCCATAGAACATTGGCATCCCATGGCATCCCATGGCATCCCGTGGCATCCCATTGCATCCCATTGCATAGCTGGTTGGAAGTCCATGGTTGGCATCTAATGGTCCACGTGGGAGGTGGCACTGGCCATGCCATTGGCCAAGTTGCTCAGCCGGCAGCTGCGGGGCGTCTCTGTGGGCGTGGTGAGTGGCGTGAACTCCATGACCGAGGAGAAGCGTGCCCTGGCGGCCACGGTGGGACCTCGGTGGAAGCCGCATAAGCAATGCACCGACTTCAGCAGATTTTGTGGGAGATTTCGAGTCTTCTCTGAGTTGACCCAAACAGTGAGAGGAGGGTCCGGCCATTCTTTTCTTCCAATGATTAATTCCATTTCAGATTGTTTCAGAATGTTTCAGACCCCTTGCTCATGATCGTGACTCAAATGGCTGTTATGTGACGTGTCTCAAAGCCGGAAAATCTAGGGGCTGTCACAGCTAAAATCTGGGGACTGAGAAAATCACGAATCTCTCCTTGTTCTGGAAATGCACAGATACCTCGCAACCTTGCTGTGGCTCAACTCAATTAGCAATCCTGAGATCCTTCCGCCGCACATCCCTTCGCTTTCCCCGCCGTTTGCCACACAATGGCTTCAACTTTGGCTCCAGTGGCAGCAGTGCAGCCCTTCTCAGAGAAGAATATGTTTGGCGGCTCATACCGAAACTACGAATCATCCACCCGCCAGAGCAAGGTAGAGAAGACCTATGAAGAAATGCATATCAACCAGGGAGTGCAATTTGTGAAGACAATGCGGGAGAAGTGGATGAAGTTTGACAAAGGTGAGTATACCATCATGGAAGCAATTGAGATGTTGGATGAGCTGGTTGATGATTCCGACCCAGATGTGGACATCCCAAATAGCATTCATGATTTCCAAACGGCGGAGAGGATCCGGGAGCAGTGGCCAGGAGAGGAGTATGACTGGTTCCACCTGGTTGGACTGCTTCATGACATGGGCAAAGTTATGGCCTTGCCCAAGATTGCCGGAGATGACATCTTGGAGCAGTGGGCGGTGGTGGGAGATACCTTTCCAGTGGGATGTGCACCTGCTGAAGATGCAATTGTCTTCCCAGAATCTTTCAAAGGCAATCCGGACTACAACCACCCAGTGTACAGCACGAAGTTTGGCATGTACCTGCCAGAGTGCGGCATCAGCAATCTCATGATGTCTTGGGGCCATGACGAGTACATGTACCAGATGCTGAAGTTCAACGGATGCACCCTTCCAGAGAGTGGCCTCAATATGATCAGGCTTCATTCCTTCTACCCTTGGCATGACAAGCGTGCGTACACCCACTTTGAGTGTCCTGAGGATGCTGAGACCTTGAAATGGGTGAAGGAGTTCAACAAGTTTGATCTCTACTC
Source organism: Symbiodinium kawagutii (assembly GCA_009767595.1). NCBI lineage: Eukaryota > Dinophyceae > Suessiales > Symbiodiniaceae > Symbiodinium > Symbiodinium kawagutii. The sequence goes on along the minus strand of VSDK01010813.1, from coordinate 613,996 downwards.
CAAGGGTGATGCCCTTCCGGATATTGAAGCCTTGAAACCCTACTATACCTCCCTCCTGAAGAAGTACAACATTGATGGCAAGCTGAAGTGGTAAAGTCAGCGCGGTCGTCTGTTGTCCAGCTTGGTGGGCTTTATATAGCTATTTCTTCACACTCTTCGCGTGGAGAGCAAGCAATGTGGTACTAGATGAATGAACTCAGATTTGCCTTGGATCAATGTTTCAAGGTAGGTCCTGACATCAGCAAAGGTATGAAGTTTCAGTCTTCAATTCTTGAACATGTTCCGAAATGTTCCTGTCAATCCATGTCAATCCATTTGAACAAATTTTGGCAGATTAGTCGCTGCAATTCGGAATCAAATTCATTTGGCATGTTTTGCTGTTCGTCCAAAAATTCGGAGCACCGGAAAGGCTTCGGAATTGAAACACGGGCTGCCTCAGACGTGGCAGTTCTTGATTCTTCCTCGAGGCCAATGCTGCCCTGCCTGGATGAACGGGTCAGGTAATTCAATGCCACGCGCTGTGGGAGACTCGGTCCCTTGGGGATCTTGAAGGCTTCCGTGCCATGGCAACTTGTTGAATTTGAACTTGCCAGCGACCAAGACCTATTTTGCAACGAGCCACGAGCTTTGTTCAATGCTTTGCTCCAAGCAAAAGGAATCAAAAGCAATCACGCGCAGCTCATCGTCTTGTCAACAAGATGTCTAATCTGGGCGAGCCTGTTTTCATTCGTTCCTATTTGCTCCTCTTGAACGGAATTCAAATTCATTCTTGTCTAGTACTGCTTTGCTTCAGCCGCTCAGCTGACATCCTGGGTATTGACATATATTTACTACCATAGTATTCAAAACATGTGATTCCAATTGTTCAGGACGAAGAAATGAAGGCATCCAACATTTTGAGGCTTACTAGTTGTCAGGGACTGTAGCAGTAGCCTTCTTTGCTCCGCTTCTTGCCTTGGAAAGTGGCTTTCTCCATGGCTTGACTGGTCATCACTAGACCCAGGCAACTCGGCCTTCTCGGACTTCCGCACGGGTCGGACCCAACTGTTGGTGTGCACGCAATGTGCCGAAGAAGGCTTAGACGTGGCAGAATGTTGCTTGGCTATGGTGAGGGCACCTTGGGAATCATCAATCATCGCTGGTTTGGAATCCAGCAAAAACGTATGGTGATCGTTTGCGAAAAACATAGTTGTTCTTGTTGAGCTGTCAGTTTTCGCAAGGTTGGGCTGGCTCAGTGGTCTCTTACATCACACCCATGCTTGGTGAACGACTCTTGTTGACTTTGCCGATGCCGGCCCTTCCCTCATTTTGATCTTGTCGCCTTACTGAGCTTTGAAGCATGGCATGTACCCACTAAATGAAACACCCAACAATGGTGATCCAGCTGCTGGCGCATTCTTCAAATCTTTCAGCTTTACTCAGTGTTGAGTTTCAGTTGCGGAGATCCAAGAGTTTGTCAGTTTTCAAGGATAAAGTGACAATGAATCTTTGAAATTCCTTTAGGCATAGTCATTTTAACCTGTGAGGCATGTCAATCTCCGGATTTTGTTCTATGGTTTGCAATCTTTGGAGCCAGGTTCCTTCGTGGTGCGATTCAACCAGTTCAGCACCACTCGCAGCCATGTACAAGGGGTGGGCCGAGCACGAGCTGAGGAGACTGGGTGGGGGGCAGTTTGTTGAAGTGGATGTGATGCAGTTCCATTGCACGTTGTAAGAACAGGGTCTTCGATTGTCCCAGATCTTTCAGATTGGGAAGATGAACATGCAATGAACATGCCATCAAGCATAGGTTGCAAGAACTGGGGCATCCCACTCCTAGCGGGAATGCAACTGGGGTGTCACGCCTTGGGATGTAGCAGGTCAACTTTTCAAAAGTCAGAATGGTTCAGCATGGGATGCAACAACTCCTTCCCTCACTCCAAACTGCTAGAAGCCTCGGTAAACCTACAACGTTTGATCATCCAACATGTTTTTTCGTTCCCAAGCTTAAACATGTCGACATCTCTGTGGGTCAACACCTCCATCAGACGTATCGTTGTGACTCGTTGTGAATCGCATCCGCACTCGCAGGAAGCTCGCGTCTACTACTTCGACAACTGCCCCAACCTCGAGTGCCATTTGGCCGAGGTCGGAGGGGTTATCCACATCAATGGTCATGATGTTAGACCGTTCAGCATGTATTTTCCAGTAGAAACCAATGATTCGTGGGTCCATCGTCCATTACGAGATCAGTTGAGGTGTGCCTGGTTTTTTGGGGAAGTAAACTTCAAAGCTTGGAGACATTACCAAATTGGAACATGGCATCCTCAAGGCTAGGGAAGGCTGGGCTTGGGGCTAGGTGTAGGATCACCGCTTGTTGAAGTGCTCACGGATTGGGTGAGAGCCATTGTTTGTAGCTGATAATCTGATCGTGTGGATGGGTATGTTTTGCATCATGGATGCATGGGACCATCGCTGCTTGGGACTTTCTTGGCTGTTTGCTTTGTAGATCCCAGCCACGTGTTCCTTTAGCTTGACTCAGAGATGAGACCGCCTACAATGCAGGTCACCTGTGTTCTTATTTTTTGCTTTTTGCATGATTTTGGATTTATTGGCAGGCCATCCCAGATAGTGTTTGATGTAGTGGAGTTGGTATCTGAAATAGGCTTGCTTATCCTAGCCATGAACTCGATCTTATCCACTATCCATGCCATTGGCAGATAGCCTATCCCATCTGGATCCATCTAGCAGAAAACCGAACCCTACCTTTATCAGCCCAGTCAATTAAAAATCGCTTCACGATGGTTTGCCGTGGTTGAACCGACCGGTGGCCTGAAACAGCCACTGGGACAAGGCACAACCATTCTGAGGTTGGTAATGCACAATTTTGATAAAGTCAGTTACCTCAATGATGAGATCGTTGGTGTGGCATGGCCATGGTTGTCATCTAAGAACGAATCCAAGCGGCCGTGGCTATGGGCCTCACGGGATGCCATGGGCCGGTGCTCGCCAGGTCATGCAGGCGGTTGCACGCGAGCCCCTGGAGGCCATGCGGGTTTCACCACGGGGACCCTGGGGGTTGCAATCAATGGGTGGTTTCGTCATTTGCTAAGCCACTTCTTCTTCTTCTTCTTCTTCTTCTTCTTCATTTGTGGAGTACTCCAAGCTGCTGCAGCCGGATTTGGGAGGTGCGCTATCAAGGATTGTTGGTGATTCCAGAGCATGCCCATCCAGCTCGTAAATTTCCTTTGTCCAACTTGTAAAGTTCTGGAGGATCTGAGACCGACTTTCTGATTCCACCAGCAAGGTAGGGGATGAACTTGATGAGGTGCCCCGCTCCCAGGTGCCGGCAGTGCCCAACCTGCCGTCCTACTGCCAGCGCAGCCCTGTGCATCCTTTCAAGGTTCTGGGCGGCATGGCTGAGGTGAACTTCAGGACTGGCACAACTCCAACCCAGATCAACTCAGCTCCACCACTTCCCCCGCCACGGCGCTGTGTGCTGCAGGGGCGAAGTGTTTTGGGATGTTCTCCTTTGCTTCGATGGAACGTCGTCGTCGTCGTCGTCGTCGTCGTCGTCGTCGTGCTGCTGCCATTGTTGTCGTTGTCGTTGTCCTGGTCTGCGCCACCAGGAGTGCTCAGCGCATCTGGGCCAGGTATGTCAGTGTGATCTCAGGACTGGGACGCCCGGGTCTACTGTGAGAGTGGCAGGTGGCCACGTGTGGGTACTGTAGTACAAAAACGGTATTGTTTTGGGTTCAATATCGAAGTTTCACAGGGTACATATTGTTTTGATCAGCTGGTGACTAGTGATGAAATTCTTTGAATGCAATCAGAAACTTGTCCAAGTACATCCAGTGACTGGGGGCACTTCACCCTTTGCTGCCCGGTCAGCAACTGACTGATGACCGATATTTTCTTGATGTTTGTACAATGCTTTGTCAAATTGAGGTCTTCCAAAAAAAGGTAACCCCCAAATTGTTTTCCCCCAAACTGGTGATTCCCAATTTGCGGCCACTCGGAATGATCATTTTCGAGGATGGTTCAGGGTATCTCCAGCTGTTTCAGCGGCCAGTGATTGCTGCGGGATTCTCATCCTACGCTTGACCAGCAACCGGCCCACCCAGTTAAGGAGCTGGTTCGATTCCTCAAAGATGGTCGTGATTCAATCCCAGATCCGGAACAAAAGTGTAGGTGACCCAACAAGTACTCTTCCGTTGGTTCACCATGATGTTCACTATGATGTTCACTGCTCTAATGATCACTGCCCAAGGAGGAGAAGAAAGTTTCAAAGACCTCCAGTGCCCTGGTGGTTTGCTGGTTCCTGGTCCCAACGGTGGACTGAAGCTCATGGAGGCTGATGTACGAGACTTGACGGCACTCCATGATGCCTGGGTGAGATGAGATCAACGATGAGTCGATGAGTAAGATGCTACAGTCGTTTGCAAGAATGGGTGGCGGTGAATAGATTTTGGGGGATTTGTGGGCAGATTGAGCTCGTTTCGATGTGATTGTCAGATGTGGTGGTTTTCACCGTGGCACACAAAGCTGGTGTGTTTGAAGAAGTCGCAACTGCTTGTAAGTAGAGACCACCAGTTCTGGGGTTACCCAACACTGCCTCAAATCCATGGTTTCCGAGGTAGATTCATGGCTCCACATCCAGACGTGGACAACAAAACGCTGATGAAGTACGTGGCTGTCTTGGCCTTGCATCTCCGTGGCTGGTTGGACAAGTACAACTGCGTGCCCAAGGAGGTCGTCGCGCAGTCGACCATTTGGCAAAAGTCCATTGGAGCTGCAGATGAGTTCCAGTGTTGCTTGGAGGCCACGAAGCCATGATGAATGGTGAACCATTCTTGGTAACCACCCAGGGGGGATTTACTGTACACTGCATATCTACCTATTACCTACCTACTTATCTGTGTGTACATACATACTGTGAATTACTATTGTGGGTGGATGACCATACCCAAGATGACAAGTTTTGACCGCTCAAGTGACAGCCATGAACCGCTGCTTCGCTGAAGAAGTGACTTCTTGGGATGGTCCCCAGCCACCCTGGAGGTATCATTGTCCCCAACTTTGAGAGTTGCAATAATCTAAGTGAGTCCAAAGCAAGGGCAGCAAGGGGTTCCGGGGAAGTATAGCCACTGGTATAGCATCTGGAAGATTTTTTGGGAATGCGGAGGTTGGAGCCAAGATTCCGAGGATTGTGGGCCGATCGATGTCGGGTAGCTGTAAAACCTCAACATGGAGTGGCCTGGTTTCCGCACAGGCTTGAGTAAAAGTGGCCTCAGGGATCATGCACTCGACTCCTCAGGTCTGGGGGGTACACGAAGCTTCTAAGCCTTCCAACCCCACCCGGTTCTAGCGTTTCAAGCGATGAGAAGTGGAGGGATGGCAAAGTGTGGCGAAGCCACTGCTTTTGGGGTTTGATGGAAAAGCTTCGCACAACTGAGAGTAGACCAAGAGGTAGAATTTCCCGTAGACCAACAGGTAGACCAACAGGTGGACCAACTGACACAGGAAGACATGCAAACAGGTAAACTTGCTTTCCGCTTGGCCCGTTCGCGGCGGCTTCAGGTTTGGACCTGCACTTCATGGTGTCCCGGCGTCATCGCCAGCTCCACAGTGGTGGCCACCGAGATCGCAAGGAGAAAAGCCACACGGAACAGGTAGCACTGGAGGGGATACACGGGACCCCCAACGCAGGGTTCCGTTGAGATGGTAAGTTGGTCAAAGTCTCAGGTGAAGCTCAACTGTTTTGTTGCTGCTGTTGCCGTCCATGTCAGCAATGGCAGGCAGTAGATGTGGTAGAGAGTGGTCTGCAATTTTAGGACTTGTGAAACAAAATGGATGGAAGTTGGGAGCGCTCCACCTTTCTCGGACAACTGCATTCTTGGGACGTGAGCTTGCCAGTTTAGCAAGACTTCGACCTGCACCATATGTTTTTTTCCACCTTGGCCGCCTTCACCCAACCGCTATTATTTCACCATGAAGCCAGAGTCATAGATCATCAAAGCTTGAATCGAGTCCTAAACCTCCCTCAATTTTGTTCACAAGAGTTGTGTCATATAGCTGCTGGCGTAAGCAAAACCCAGGCTCGCGGCGTAAGCTGCTGTGTAAGTGAAGTTGTTTACCTGACTAGGCGTCAGTAAACCCCGCGGTCGAGTAAGGAATGCGAAAGTCATGGCTTAAGGGATCTCATGCGAAATTGGCGTGTAAAGATACTTTTGGGACCTGACTTGGTATACGCCTATCACCAACAATACTGATTGAGCAGTGATACTTGGTGCAATTTGACGTGGACTGTGCTGAGCTGTAAGGAAAGGGAATTCAAGGAGACATGCACTGTATATGATATATCATGATCATAAAAAATAGTGAGCACTTCACGAAAGAGCATTAGTGAATGAACTATGAACAAAGACACCTGCCAACAAATAAAACAGCAAACAGAATGGAAAAGCAAAGCAACATGCATGCCCACGCACCCACACACACACACAAAGGGCAAATAGCCACATACATGCAGATGCACATACCTACATTGATACATATTTCCAACATAGATACACAACTATTCAACTATATGTAGTACATCCATAGGTCCATATGTTTACGTCGATCTATGTACAGTTTTTTACCATTCCTGTTTCAACCTTGGTACAGCTTGCAGGTGGATCTGGGCCAGATGCGCTTGAAACCCGAGGATGTGGTAAACACCCAGGCGGGCAGCGGTTCGAAGCTGGTGATTTCTGGCCAGGGAGTGCCCGTGTCATCAGAAAATCATCACGCAATCTGAGAGTTGAAATTTTGTTTTCGTTCACTCATTGTTTACCAGAGTACCTTTTTTTGTTTGGAATTTCGGTATCCGCAATGATTTGCGATCATTCGATTCGGTGTTGCGCAACATCGTTGGTTCATTTGGAACGTCACACTCACACGCATGCGCACCAGAAAAGTGATTTGGAATCTGGAAACAGACCCTTCGAAGATGTTCACCTTCTAGTTATTTTCAGGTTTCACATTTTTTTTGAAGTCCCACAAATAAAGCCTATGAGAATCATGTGCTTGGCACCAAGCCAAATTCTAAATTTGAGTGGTTGGCGGTGACACTGCACCAGCAACGCCTGGCGGGTTGGACTTCCACCGGTTGCAGCTCACGGTGAACACCACCTTCAGCAACGGTGGCAGCGTGCTGGCGGCCATGAAGCACTTGGTGACTGGCTCCCAGCGGATCGAGGAGGGGCCGCCGAGGGGCGGCCATCAAACACAGATTCGTATGTGACATGGCTATGGGTCAAGCTCTTAATCAACCAACGTTCATGGGGGATTTCCACCAACAATACAAGGGAAAACAATGGTTAATGATAGGGAACCAGGGATACGGGGTTTTGACCCACTGCCACATGTAGTGGTTGACATGCAACGAATCTGTTTGTTAAGGATGAAAAATCAGCCATGTTGAGTGATCTTACATACGGTATATACGTAGTTTCCTGGTTGACGCATTCCAGTTTATAGTGAGAGGAATGCCAATGTGGACGGTTGAATTTCTATTTGAGGGTGAAGAATCCCTCCACACACGAAATCTCTCTCCTCACCTGCCAGTGCCTGACCTTGGTGAACGCTTGGTAATCCTGGCCTCTGGCATCATCCCAAGCCACATTGGAACACCGCTCAAAATGACTCAGGTCGCTATAGCCATACCAGTTGAGCTGGTTGGTAGTCAGCCCCCTGTCGCTACCATCCCTTGGGTCACCACAGCAACAGGACTTCCCCCCGATTCGAGTGGCCTGGTCTGAGAGCGGCCATCGGTGGTACTCTGCAGACAATCGGAGGCTCTTCATCTACAAGGTGGGTGTGGTCCATGGTGTGGTCCACGGTGTGGGATGATCTCCCTAGGCCGCAACAATCCTATTTGGATTGGAATCCCTGAAAGTAAACTTTCGAAAACAGCTTGTCAGTGGCACCGCGCAAAGTATGAAGAATCTGGGCATCAAAGGAGTTCAGAAGAGAAACCAGCCAGTCTGACCTCATCTCTGAGGGCAATCTCCTGAGTCGGTTCCATGGGTAGCTCATTGACTCAACAGCCTTTCCAACACGTCTGACTGCGCCAGGTGGTTGCTCCTCTCATGGACCTGGAGACCATTGAGGTGGGGCCATGGACGATGGGATGGCCAAGGGTGGCCACAGGGGGACCCAACATGGGAACCAACTCGCGCGGGGAAACAGGAGAAAGCAACATGAAAGACGAAATCAACCTACTCACTAGGATATCAACTATTGTTCGTAAAGATATCACCATTCATGACCATAGGGACACGGCAATCATTGGGGTGCTCAGAGAGTGGTGGCTTCTCAAACAGGCACAGGCGGTGCATGTTAGCATTGGGGCACCACCAACGCGTTATGGGGTACGACATGGCTATGGACAATCCATAGATTCACTGCTTGGTCAGCGTAAACCTCTGCGCAATCAGTAACGCCTGGGTGGACCATTGCACTGGAAACTCCTGGACAGAGGTGTAGGCAATGTAGGAGGACAGCCTCCTGGCTCTGAGAACCCAACAAATTCCTTGAACTTCTTACTTATCAGCAAACCAAGAGTTACGAGTGTTCTGATCTTCCAAAACTGTTTCTCTTTCACCAGAGGATTGTCACACCAAGACCCACACCCCCTGACCTTTGGCCCAGCAATAGGGCAGGGCCTCGGTGGCTCGGTGGTCAGGTGAATGTCATCAACTGGACCTCGGAATTCTCTGCTAAGAGGAATCAGATTGATCTTTGGCGGCAACTGATATGACAGCAGCAGTGGTCAACACTACCGCAGATGTTTCGCATGGCTTGTGGCGTGGGGGTCAAGTTGCTTGCCCAGGGGACCACCAGGGCACCCCCACATGGACCCCCACAGGGACCGCCACCAAGGGAGGACTGGGACCGAGGAACGCTTTGGGAAGGTCTGGGCCACCCACGAGAAGAGCGTTTCGCTGGTTCGGCACCAGCTGCTGGAGGCCATGGCACGAGACGACTTCGGGGCGTGCGAGGGCCCAGACCTGGCCGGGGATGACTAGCTTCAAGCCCGGGTAGCCAGGGGTAGCCAGGGGTAGCCAGGGGTATAGATCAATCTGAGAGAGCTACCAGCTGCAAGAGGCGGAGCTTCGTAGATTGGCAAAGCAACTTCTTTGTCAAAGTACTATTGCCAAGTGATTTGTGAGGGGCTTGGCAGGATACTCGTACACACTGGCGGCAGGTATGCCTGCATTCTTGGCATTCTTTGAATTCTCTTGATAAATGCAGATGGTGGTGGGACAAGCTCACGACTTTATGGCGTTTGACCCTCCGGGAAGATTTGGAACCCCCATAATCAGAACGATCCATTTCCAAAATGGCAAGTCATTCCTCAGGTCTTTGTTTCGTATTGGAATGATCATTTTGCACTTGCTTGTTCATTTCTTAAGTTTATCAGGTCTATTGTTTTCTTCAAGTAGTGGATGTTTAATAATTTTAATAGGGTATTTGTACAGTGGAGAATGCTGAACAGCATCTTCTACTGGATGCTTTGTTAGGCATTCTGAGACACCAACCGTGAATCATCCAACGGCGATCCACGTTGTGGGATGGCCCAAGGCAATGTGCTGAGGGACGTCCCAGTTGTTGGTTGGTTGCGACCGTTGTGTTGTGACCAGAGGAGTTTATCCATGGGAAAACATTAACCGGTGTGGATGGAAGGAAAGTATTGGAGGAAGTTCTATTCATGATTCAGAGGATCTTTTCAGCTTGCAACCATGTTTTTCGCATTGCTCTGATGTTGGGTGGATATGGTGCCAACCCGCAAGGAAATGGAAACAAATTTTTTTGGCGATAAAACAACCGACCAATCAGCCAATCAATCATGCCTTGGTTGATTAAGAGGCGCCTAGCAGAGCAGACCCACTCTGCAGGTTCAGCTGTGCAGGTTCAGCTTTGCCAAGGCCCCAGGAGGAGCTTAAGTTGGACCCAGAGGAGGAAGAGCGATCATCCAGTGACTGGAACTTCAGCGATTACTTCGTCCAGTTGCTGCAGTGGTTGTTGGACAGCACGTGGATAGGTGCTTGACAAATCTCAATAGCAATGGAAGTCACCATGCAACAGCTGATAGGTACTTCGATCCCATTGTAGATGGGCTTAGAAACTAGGTATTGCTGGTTTTCGTTGCATTTTCCATCAACCAGCATACTGTGAAGTATTTCAATCATTGGGGGATTCATCAACAGATGACCTGAGACTCAGAGACACAGTAGATGGACTCAGTAACTTAGGTACGATCAAATAGTCCTATGTCTACAATTTTCTTACTTGACATAAGTGCTTTCTTATCTATCTATTCTTTGCATATGTATATGTATATATACAGTACATTGTATATATATATATATAGATTTTACAGGCTCAAGACGCAGCTTCGAAAAGCATCTTAGACCCTGGCATGGCAAATTGCAAGGTACGGAACGAACAACGTCGTGTGTTATCAATAAAGCAGAAAGCACAAGCGAATGGACAGGCATGACCACAGCAACAGTTGAAACAGGTTGATTGCCTGGTACTTCATGCATTGCAAAAGATACTTGTGGCAGCTACCACTGCCTGGATGTGGTTGAGGCGCACAACCATGGTAGGGGAAAAGTGCTTATTGGTTTTTCAACCGGATTGATTTGCCTGAAACAATCGCACTAGGAGTCACGTTCTCGTCCTTCTATTTTTACAACGTTGTAAGCCGCGCGTATAAGCAAGATCACTTCGATCGTTTTCATGATAGCATGTACAGATGATGCTCCAAGTAGGTCACACGAATCATGGAATCGGTACCCAAGTTTTGAAAAGTCAGCTTCATGGTGAGGTCTCCTGCGGCAGCTGCCAGTAGATCCGCCTCTGGACGAGCCTCAGCCCGAAGAGGCAGGTGTGTCAGTGGTCAGATGCATTGGTGGGTTGGTTGGTTGGTTGGTTGGGTGGTTAGTTGGTTAGTTGGTTAGTTGGTTAGTTAAGTTGGTTGGTGAGTTGATTGGCTTGCAGGGGCTTGTACTCTCGCCATCTGTCAACTATTGATCGTTCAATCCCCTTGGACCATACTTGAACCATCTAATTTGTTTTGATTCATGGTGCCTGTAAGTAAGCTGCTTGATGGTTGAGGAAAATTGGCCATGGTGAAACTGATGAGAAGATCAGCTGGTTTGGATTGGCAGTCACTTTATCCTGGAGACATACTTTACCGCTTGCGTTGTTTAAATTGATGCGGATGAATTGCCACCTTGCATCAACGATTCGATATAAACGGTTTTCTCGTAATGGTTCGTAAATTCCATCATTCACCAATTTTTCCTCGGCTTTTATCTCTATTCTGTATCGACAACGGCGTGCATGTCAAAGAGAGATCCCCTTTTGTCGATTCAACAGGACCTACGCTCCGAACACGGCTCTGTTGACCACGACCGCAAATCTCAAAGCGATGAGGAGGATCAGGTCGACGATGATGAAAATCCTTCGGAGGCGACTTGATGCAGAGCAGTTGCCAAATTAGATTCGAATTGGTTATTTGGTTGGTGAGAAAGGATTATCCAGCAACATGCGCTTGTTGGTTGCTGACTATGCTATTCAAGACACGTTTGGTCGCCTTGATGCAACAGTCCGTAGTAGGTGATGTTCATATAGAAGTCACCGCTGGGCCACTGTGGCCGTAATGTGCCAACTGAAGCCGATGTCCACTAGCTATACCAACCTATCATGATCTATCCATGAATTGGGCAATCGGGCAGCCTACTCGCAAAACCTTACAAATCATGGTTAGCATAGCGGGAGTAACCATGATACATCATAGCAAATCAGATGGCTGTGGGTCAGCACCACCCGGCCTCAAATTGTTGTCCCTCGCACCAGGCGGCCTCAGAGGCAGCATCCACAGCAACGGAGGAAGCGTGGGAAGTCTTGGAGGATTACGAGATCTGTGAAACGACTGTGGGAGGCCTTGGGGGAGCACATGGGGTACCATGATCGTTCTCATGGCAACTGCCAAGAAGAGTTGTCCCATATCACAGTTGTACACCAGGCAAGCAAAATGACCCCCCTGTCTTGCATTCCTTTCTTCCGCACCTCCTAGTTAGCAACTAATTGAATGATTGAGTGTCCATTTCTGGGGCCAAAGGGTTGGTAGCACCAAAGGGTTAAGCTCACCATCATCAACCTGTGAATTTGTGGGTCGCGGTTGTGGTTACCTGTTACCTCAGACACTTGCGACAAATCTCCCATTTAGACTATCTTCAACCCATCACCGCCAAATGCCGCTCGAAATAGCAGTCTCCGGGAGATTTGTTTTTGCCTTGAGGCCATTGCGCTATTGATCCTGGACGTGTTCTTTTGTGTAGCATGAAACCTCGGGGGCCGGTTTCCACTGGCATGAAAATATTTTCTGCAACTTGTAACCATTCTCGGCCCAACCCACTATCAGCAAATGTGCTGGGGAACATCCCGATGAACACTATTCTCCTTGATTTCTTGCCATTTGTCAGGGTTCACCCACATCATTTTGATCCACAGTCATTTGGATCGGGCCAGTCCACCAAACAGCCGAAGTTGGTGGCAGTTTCTGAGCATACGGTTCTGCAATCCTTTTTACACTGTTCACCACTATGAGTAGGTGCCAGGTCAACCATCCAATCACAAGGCTTTTCAACCAGGTTAACCATCCCACTACAAGATTTCAACGATCCAAGTTCATCACGGCAATGAGAGGTTCACCTGCCTGCGCTTCCCTTGAGAGGTCCAGGGTCGGAGCGTCTGCGGGTTGAACTGGTGCTGGAACCGGACCACGCTACCAGCTGCCAACGCTTTCAACCCAAGCAGCAGCTCATGGAGCATCTTTGTAACATCTTGGGACGAGCGCCCACCCTGCGACTTGGAGCAGTGGATGGCAGTGATATGTGGATTGGTCTAAGGTAGGGCCACCTTTTTGGTTATTGAACCGCTGCCTGGTGGATCCTGTGCCAACGAAACTCAGTCGAAGTATTTTTGATGATTAGCATGCTATTGTTCTTGCTTTTGTTGTGGGGGCTTACCGTTATGATCGTGCTTGATCCATCGCATGATTCTTTTTGGTCATGTGGCATATCTTGCATGTCACCCCATGTCATAGACTGCTTCGGAGCACGAGTAGTTTACCTTGGAGTTCACTTCAACATTGCGTGCAGTATCATGAAAGAAAAGGGATTAATCGAACAAAAAATGACTCAATCCTCAGGTCCTCAGGGTCTTCAAAGGTCCCAAATTGCTCCAGAGTTTTTTCAAGGTCGGCCTGTGACACCAACAGCACCCTGCACCCTGCGCCCTGCCCGCGCCCTGCTGGGCCCAGGTCCGAGTGCCGCTTCGCCTTCAAAGGCTGGGGCCGTTTCTGGCGTTGCCGAGTGGAGCTGCAGATCCCCGGTGCGGCCAACGGCAGCTTCGAGGGTACGCCTGCAGAGACCCATGAGTTGGGGACCCAACGGGGGCACCGGGGGAGGTTGGGAGGATGCGTTGGTGGATCAAGAGCAGATGATGGCTGGGGAGAGAGTTGATAGGTTTTGCATGTTTTTGACACTCTGTTTCTTGGATGCAGTTTGATTGGGTTGGTATCCAACTCTCCAACTTTACTCCATGATTGGGATCGGGGAAGGATTCCTCCGCATGGGTACCTGTACTTAGGGCTCATCCCTTTTAGATAGTATGCCTTGGACACTGCCGCGAGACCTTTGGAAGACTGTAGATGTTGGTCAGTCAACATAGAGATTCCGTAGAGGTGAACATTTTATGGTTGGGGTATACTAGACAGCACCGTGCAATACAACATGTTCATTTGTTATGATACACCACGACACATACAAGATGACCTGATATGATACAAGGTGATATAACATGACGCAATGCAATGCGGGTCACACTACAACGCGCAAAAAGGTAGTGAAGTACACCGCAAAAAATTGTGCAATAACTAGCACATCACAATTCGAGACAGGATTATTTAGGATGATAAGCTGTAAGCAAGCACACACACACATGCATACCACAGATGTACATCTATGATGTGTATCCATTATGAATGTATATTCATGTGTAAGTGTAAGTATACATATATACATTTATATTATATATATGTATATGTATGTAAATAAATAAATAAAAATATATATATATATACATATCTATAGATATATTTATGTGTGTACCCAAGTATAAACTTTGTGCCCAATGTAGATAGGTGCCCGGCACGGAGCCAAGGCAGGCGGAGCAGAACGCAGCCTGGCGCGTGTTGGAGAAGCTGAAGCTGATCAAAGTGGTGCCTTGGGCGGGGACGGGGACCGACTCAGGGGACCACTGGGGCGGGACCCCTCTTCTTGGAGGTTGATCCATGGTGGATGATCAAGTTGCTAGGCAGAAAAATGCCACAGGATGTGCACAGCTTAGAGTCATATGAACAAGAGACTTGGAAAAAAGTGGTTTGAACAACGGCAGGTCAATGTCTGCAGATATCATGGATGACCTGTTGATTAGCTACATTCTTGAGCAGGATGTGGGTGTGAATGGAGAAAAATGGAAGAAGTGCAACCCTGTCAAAGCGTGGGCATAAAGCGCAGTGGTCTGCCCCATAAATCCTTCGCGCATGAAGTAAATCTAAATCGCCCTCACGACTCACTGGTGTCTTTGTGTCAGGAAAGTGCTGATTCCAGGAGTACTCACGTGTGGACACATTTGACACATGGAATAGCTACCAAATTGATTGTCATTCAGGTTTTTCAGATATGTAAAAAACCTGAATGACAATCAATTTGATTGTTGAAGTTGGGGCGCACCGGTTGGCCAAGACCATGGCAGACGAAATGAATCACCCATGGCTTGCCCGTGAGGTGGATCTTCACCGCACTGAAACGTTGCGGGAAGCGCTGAGGCCGAGCAACGGTTGGTTGCACCCGTTGAGCAGTGCCCAGTGGTGGCTATTGGAATGGTGGATTTGAATGCAGAATGGCAAATTTAGATTGATTTGATTCTATAGATAATCATTTGATTCGTTTTATGAATGGTTGGATCATAGGGAACATGGTAACCCAAGTTTGTGCACAGTCATCAACTATGAGTTGAATGTTGTTCAACTTGAATCACCAGCTTGTCAAAATATTTGAGCAGCATTTCATGAAGATGACTTTGGACGTGCGAACTTTGAGCAACGAGTTGGATGTGAGGATTTGTCGTTCAATTGTGTTTCAGGCATCTAATTGTGTTGTGGCTTGATCGCTGTCACGAGCAGCGGTGGTTGGATACAGCCAAGGACTGATGTTGAGAGATCTAAACAGATGAAAACATTGTTGTACAATCAAACTATGGCAATGTATCTATTGTTGGCCGTTGTTTTGGTGGCATTGTGAGGAACATTTTATAGCAAGCAACAACTAGTTGGGGGTTCAACTATGAGGAAGATCAATTGTCGATTGTGCAGTGTCCCACCCCCAAGTGTTCGATCTCTAGGATGTGACCTACCGTTGGTAATAGAAGGATTTGCCACCACGAGTGAATGGACCAGTTTGTTGGCATGGTACGGTTGGCTGCCCAGCGTAAGAGGAGCTCTTTCCAATGCAGCCTTCAAAGCAACATGAAAAAGCAATGGACACCACGATACCTACATCTCTAGGATATGAACCGACATGTAAAGGGTTGATATGTGTGTATATATATATATGTTTCCATTGAAGCAAATGAATTCAATTAAAAGAATTCAATCATGTCAGTCGAGGTATATTTTGAGTTCTTCCGACCTTTGTTTCTCTCTTTGATGCTCTTGGATCGCCTGTCGCATCGTCAGTGGCCAGGACTCTGCCAAACTCCGAGAATTTGGAGTTGGTCCAGGCTCCGACAGTGTTGGTTGTTGCTCATCGCTCACTGGTTGGGACTCATCGAATGGGCTGCGGCTATCACTGTACAGCAAAGCACAACTTCTGGCGCATTTAATGGTGTTTGATCTAGGATGATGAGCTTGTTTTTGTGAAGGTTCCTACTTATCTGGCAGCTGCGCTGTTGGTTCTAGTGTCTTGGGGACGTCCTTGCCAATGATAGGGGTGTAAACCAGTAAGAACACAGGGCATAGTTTAGAGCAAGGGCAAAGCAAAATCGGGATCGGGTTGATTGAGATAGGAACCAACCGGGTGAATCCAAATTGCTGGGCTACAATAGTCACCTAGGCAGTGGACATCACCCAAAAATACCGGGGAGTTGAGATCCCCCACAGAACTGATTGAAGCTTCGATGATGAGGATGGATGCGTGGTGTCTGCAGATGTGCAACTCTGGCAGTTGAGGTGCCTGAGGCAGGACCAGCTTGGGTGGACACCGATGCCAGTGGAACTGAGCTCCGCTTCTAACGGGAATTCCAATGTGAAGGACTGACACATTGTGTTGCCCCTTTTTTTCTGCAGAGAATTCGTTTGTTGGGGATACCATTCTATCATATAGTAATACTTTTTCTTGATGCGTCCTTGCTGTTTGTGCACCAGCCGTGGCTGCAAAAAGTGGTGGTGGTTCATGTCAGATTTGTGGCTTCCGAAAGCCCATCACTGGAAGCTTTCAGAAGGTTTCTCTGTTGCAGTTGGCAACTGGAGGCATGTGTTAATGGGCCCAAGCCTTTTGTTAGCCAGCGCAGTCCTGGAACACCAACGTGAATCCCAGAAGAGAAATCAGGCAGAAATCATCTTCTCATCTCTTCTCTTCTCTTCTCACATCTCTTCATCTCTTCATGTTTTCAGGTTCCATTGTTTGTAACTCGAAGGGCATCATGACCTGGCGAAGAGTAAAGTACACATTTTGTCGTGGGAAAACATCTCTGAGAGCTATCAGAGCTGTCTGTTGTGTGTTGTGCAGTACGTGCGGGTGCACAGCTCTTCAGACGAAATCATCAGCAGTTGAAAGCTGTGGTGCATCCCAGCCTTAGAGTTTCATGTGCCGCGAAGGGTTTCCTTAGTTTGGAGACCTAAGCATTGCTGGGACTCCGAAGCAAGTTGTGGTAGACATTGTTGAGCCCTGATCTCAATTGGGCGGTTTCTGAGGTAATTATTGCTCCTGCTTGCTTGGTAGGACGATCATTGTGATTTGATTCTATGGGACATGAACAAATGGAAAGTAGAAAGTCATACAAAGACTTACATCCTAAAGCTGCAAACTCATTTGGCTCCACTACTTGAAACCCAAAGAAGTTCAGCTGAATTTCTTGGAAAAAGTCCTGGAAGACAACGGCAACAGGTTCGAAGTTCGTGACGCGGAACCCTGGTGAAGTCTGGTTTCCGTTGAGGCCATGGGCTCAGCAAGGGAGCAAGGACACTTTCATGGCACAGCATGGGCGATTCGAATGATGTTCGACCAAAACGCCTGAAGGATCTCAAAATTGAGTCCTGGAAATATGTCTATGAGTCTTGCAAAGGTGACTTTGACTCCTTTGACGTGAGTTTTTTTTTCTACAGTACCAGAATTCGCACGAAGAACTACGTTCTTTTTTGGGTGTGAATCACTGTGGGATCAAGGCTATAGTACTGGCAGAAGTCCCCGGTTCAAGCTATCATTTCATGCCCGGCAGGCTGCAAGAGTTGTGAGCTGCGTGGAAGGGGTGACCGATGGACCAGGTGAACAGAAAGCAGTTTGATCCATAGGTCTGCCAGGGAAAAGAAACACAGCAGTCCGCCGATGCTTCCATTGTGGTCTTCTGCAAAGACTTGACGGGTGTACAATAGCCAAGATCTACTGCAACTACGCAGTTTTTTCTTCTCATGTTTTTTTTCCTCTGGCTTAGATTTTAGATTTGTTTGAATCTGCGAATTGAGATTCTGCGAAAAGATATCGCAACACAGAGACATTCTGCGAGGTCTGCTGGCCCAAGTTCCGAGCGTCAGACTGCGAGGGTGTCGTTTTTTCCCCGTACCGCGGGTTGAGGACAGCCCACAGAGGTGGCATCACTAGGAAACCTATCGCTGCAGGGGTGATATGTTGATCATCCTTCTTTGTGAAGAAGCATTTGATGGGAGATCCATATCAATGATACAACCCACTCTATTTAGTCTATTTGATGGTAAATCACCATATATTTACTGGATTTTGATAGCGACCCAATACTCTCTTTTGCAAAAAGTTGTCGTAGGAACCGGTGGGCCTTGGTTTCTGCATGTTAGCAACCCCAAGAAGCCTGGATGGGTTGACCAAGCTGCTAAGTAGCGATGTTGATCAACCATGCTGATAGAATCCCTCTGGTCTGGCAGATTCAACCTTAGAAAGAGCTCATAAAGAGGGCTTGTGGCATTGCCTGATGTTGGGACACTGTCAAAGCTCCATTTCTTTCGGTATGCTACCCAGGTGCATTCAGGTAATTGTCAATTGGTTGATGATGACAATCTTTGAGTAATTAGTAGTGCAGAAGCATCTTGTGAACATACTTGTTTGAACTGGTCAAGTATGAATGACTTTTTGGAGGTGTCCTTTTGTGCCAGCCATGCAATTCACCAATAGGTTGACGACAAAGACTGGCGAAGCATGAACCAAACTCTGCCAGTTTGACCTGGAACTTCGCAGCTACAATACTCTAGATGACAGCTGCTCACATGCCGTTGTAGTGTTGTACATTGGCTGCTTTCCAACACATGACATTCTCATCATTCTGAATCTATCGGGTTAACAATCATAAGCCAACCATTAGCTAACCATTAGCTAACCATTAGCTAACCTTTGGTGATCAACCATCATTAGCTAACCATAAGTTCAACTAACCAAGGAGCCTTACGAATTTGTGGAGCATACCCATGACCGACGATCCAAAATCATCTTTGCCTACTTGGCCTCCCGAGCCTGGTCCCAAAACGATACCGCGACCAGGGAGCTGGCGTTGCAAAACCATTTCTGCAAAATAAGATATTGTGCTTATCATTTTAAACCAGAGTAAATCTGTAAAATAAGATACAAAATATAATGAACACCTGTTAAATATATATGTTTGATGTGCTTTTTTTCGAGGCAAAAAACTGTACTGTTTGGTGCACTATGGGTCTCTGCATGGAGGGACATACCCAAAACGTGTGTACTACCTGAACGACCTCAAGAAGTGGTGGACATTGCTCAGAAGGGCATTGCACTACTCTTTGTTGGTGGTTGATAGGATCAATGAAGCACCAGATAAAATATTCTCGTGTTATGTAAGTCGTGTGAGACCAGGTAAAGTCGTGCAAAAGCGGTGTCCCCTTGCAGAACTATTGTTTTTGAGCCGTATTTTTTTTGCTAGATATCTAACCTTATCCCGATCGCAGGGGGGCGCACTGACATGTCACATGCTTAACTTGATCGTGGTTGTTTCTTCGGGGAAGTATCAGTTTCTGATCAAGTAGAGGAATTATCCTCAACCATTTGAATGCCCTCTTAATTTACCAATTGAACATTTAATCTGTGTGCAGGGCAGGATGATCCTCACGCGACTCTCGATTGACCATACGATTTTTCTCCTTTCCATGAAATCTCTGCAGCTTGATTGCCATAAACAACCACGCTATGGCGGCACAGTGGCAGTTGTTGGATCTTCCCGCGCCGCTGAGTGTTGCAGACTCTGTTGCGGTACATCCGAGCCTCACCTGTGCAGAATCGTGAGGTTGGCAACCTGGCCAAAGTGCACTGCGTGCCTTTCAAAAGTGAGATTCAGGGAACAGGTCTGCCCAGTGACTTCCAGGTCTACTCTTTGAGATCTAAGTTGAACATAGCTAAGATAACTTACGGGGCAGATTACTTTGCTCTCCCATTGGGCGGACGAGCAAGCACCAAGCTGCAATCCCATGGTCCCACTAAAGATATGAGCCACTGACCATGTTAGTTACCGGATTATTGAGCCAAGACATTGCGGATTGTGAGGATGGCCGCACTCGTTAGTCGTGATGAGCTGCAGCTCACATGATGGTTTTCTGGAGGTAAATTGGATATAGCTTGGTATTAGTAGCGGTGGTTCGCTGCTACTGCTGCTGCTGCTGCTGCTGGTGGTGGTGTTGTTGTTGTTGTTGTCGTCCCATCTGGTATCTGCCGCCTTCTTGGCTTGGTGTCCACCGCGGGTGAAGCCCGGAGAGGCCGGGAGAGCAGTGTGGGTGAGTTCTATCATGGTTACATGCTACTTGTCCCATCATCAACCAACATCAACCAACAATTGACTGTGCACTTCTTCATTCCTTGGGGGAAAGCAGTTCGCTTTGCAGTTGGGTGGGGTTCTACAGGTTGAAGCAATAACTGGAAAGCTACTGAGCTGAAGTCATTCTCTCAGGAAGGGGTGATCTGCCATCAACAGCTTGCTAAATTGTGGCGCAAGTTTTGTCACAGCCAGGAGCCAGGAGATAGATAGTCCCCTCAGACGTAAACTGCTGTCCCTTTTCGGTTTGCCTCTTTTTGATCCATGGCGATTGTCATGCAGCTCAATGGAAACAGCTGGTTTAGTTTGGTTGTCATCCTGTCACATGAAAACGATGAAATGCATGGGGTATCATTCCTGGGTGTATCTTGTACCACCGAACTCAGTCAGTTCATCGCGATCGATGACTGCATGTTTCTTTGTTGGTAAATGCGCTTGCTTTCGCATGATTTATGCCAACCGAGCGACTGAGAGAGCACCGCACCAGGCATTTTCCGAAGGTCCGCCCTATGCCAAGTGCCCAGGCAGGTGCTAGATCGATCTCCGAGTTGAAGTACCGTGGTTTCGTAGCAATCTGTGAAGCACCACGTAACAAAAATGTTTATGTCAGGGCAAGCACCATACAAATTGGAAGTGTGATAGTTCTCACTGTCCATATTTCATATTAAAGCATACAGGTTTACGCTATTACACGCCATTACAAGTGAAATAAGGGCGAGCTTGCCTGATTGAAGACAGTTCTTTTTTGGTGCGCGGTAGAGTAAGATCATTTATGATATGGACGTCCATGACACTTGAGTTTAGTACAAATGGATTACCTAGAAAGGATGAGGCCACAGCTGGAACGTTGTGTTTTTCCTGTAAGGCAAGATGTTTTGGGCTTTGTCGTGTTCCTAAATCAACAGGATTCCCTCAGCTCTGTTTAAAATTCACGACCAGAAGGAGCCCACATCCACCAAACATAGTCACTCTTGCAAGGGCAGCAAGCCCCAGTATGGAAATCCCCTTCTTGCGGAGTCTATAAATCCTACCAACCTTGGTCTCGCCAAATGCCGCTTTGGGCAGGGCACACTCCCTCGTCCCCTCAAATTGAGGCCTCAAACATGTGGTCAGATTTTGTCGATTCGGCATTTACAACCAGTGGAGTGGTTGAACCCACCATTGGAGTGGTTGAACCTAAAAGCTGAGATTGAAGGGTACATGGATCACGATGATAAACCATCTTGATTGAGCCATGCATCACACACACGGTGCTGCGTAATCGTCCAAAAAGCAAGGGGCTCTCTGAACAACCGCCTTGAGGACTATTTGTTGTTTGCACATCATGGCTAGCCGACGTTTGGCTACTCTACACTTGCCGCTTGTCTCTGAACGTTGCAGAGAGTACACAGCTGTGGGTTCCGGGGATGCAGCACTTTTTCATCACCAGGGTCGTGTGGACAAATCAGAGGGTTTGATTGTCACGTGATGGTTTGGGGGTACCCCTATTGATGGTGGTTTCTTAAGATAGGGGTACCCCCAAACCATCCAATCATTGAAATTCAACAGACCATCCATTTTTTTTGGCTTGAACACAAATTTTGAGAAACCACCATAATGGTATGGACAATGGAATAACATATGGTAATGCGCCAAGTCTAACCCAAATCCAGTGGTTTCTCACTAGACAAGATGGGTAAGTGGTGAGGCGGTGACCTGTAGCTGTATAGCTTCCCCACTCACAGATGTATATTTCGAATGAATTCTATGCGTGTCTGTATAAACATAGTCATATCTAGCACCAGTGGATAGTTTGAACAGTTGGAACCAGAAAACTCGGAGCTCTCCAATGGAGCAAAATCGATCAGCAACTCTGTAGACAAACTGTCCTTGGGATCGGCAGCGGCACCATGGGATTGCGCAGCACCATGTGACACCTGGAATCTGAAGGGATCGCCAAGGGACACCGGTCGCTGCCTTTGAACCACAGGGCACCTGCTGATTGATGGTTGGCTTGGGCTTACTTGATAGTTGTAAGTTGGACGCGGTTATAGCATGCTATGGAGCGATGTTGTCTGTATGTTATGTAGATATGTATGTACCTGAAATCTAGGGTTACAAGTTGAGAAACCTTTGTGGGAGTAGTACCAGTACCAGTTTTTCAACTCCGGATACCTGTGGCACGAATCGACGGCACCAGCTGGAACCAGCAACTGCCTGGGCTCGTCGTTGTGGATGAGGCTCTTCTGCTTGGCTCATGCCAAGCAGCATCAGATGCGCCGAGAAAGTGAACCTTCCAGTGAACCTTCCACCGTGACGGAGCAGGGTGACCTAGCCGCGGGCACTGGACCTGTTGAGATCCATGGGAGAACTGGTGGTCCAATGGGAGTCCAACCACTCTGAAGTGGCCGGCTTTGAAAGTTCTTGGGCCAACAGCAGTGAATGAAGTTCCACGAAGCTACGACCTAACAACCCTTGCTTTGGGGCAACTGCTGTGGTAACTGGGATGGCATCCTAAACCTGAACCCGGTTGTTTCTGGTGATGTTTCGGGAGCCGCCCAGTCAAGCTGCATAAAAGGCACTGCAATAGACGTGGATATGCCGCACTGATGGACAGACCATCCCTCCACACTGCCCACCGAAGAAGTCACGGAATTGGTCACGTCTTCCATGTTCGGCTACCTTTCTGAGCTTCACTGGAAACCTCGGTAAACTTCATCTTGAAAGCTGTGGCGGTTTCATAAAAGGGGATTGTTGGGAACGGTGGATCAACAAGACGTCTCACAAGGAATGATACAGAATACGAGTTCATTAACCTACCATTTGCGTCCGACTGCACCGGTTTACTTCTAGGGGGAGATACTGCTCTGTGGGCAACGCTGTCACTAGGCCCTTTTATTGTTCTTGATTTCGCGGTTTGGTTGGGATGCTGAATCTAACCTTCAACTGTGACCTGATGGGAAACTCTAGAGCACAATGAGGAACCAACTAACACCCGCCCTACTTCCTTCTTGAGCATCCCCGCATTCTTTACAGAGTTGAGGAAATTGTAGCAAGTGGATCTCCTATCAGGATTTATTCGGAGATGATTGTTGGGTTTATCAATCGGAAACTCTGGGATGGGTGTATCTTTTTTTTCCTGGATCCGGACCATCTATATGTGCAATGCAAGAAGCAGAGTCTGGCATACTAATAGCATAGTTAAATTGCAGGTTAATATGCAATGCAACATAGTATAGTTTAGTAAAGCATGAGATAGTAAACCTGACATTATAATGTGGTACAATATCGAATTGTAATGCAATATTCCCAGAGTGAGACAACATCTCTTGTGGCTATAATGGATAGCAAAACCTTCTCCGTTGCGATATATATATATATACCTTCTCCGTTGCGATATATATATATATACCTTCTCCGTTGCGATATATATATATATATGTTATATATACATATGTGGGTATACATGCATATGCACACATTCACGCACGTATACCGTATACACGTATATCTCTGTGACATTTTACCACCATTTCGCTGCTTTCTGTATGCTTTTTGAGCTGCCTCTTCTTGTAGTTGTCGAGTTCAAATCCCCAGTTGGGTGAGTTCTGCCTGAGGATAACCCCAAGTTCCATCACGGCCAAAGTGGCCACGGACATTCGCTTCACCGGCGCAAGCAATGGAGACAAGGAGCGGCACAGCTGCCTGGTGACATGGTACCCACAGGGTGGGGTTGTCGCTTCTTCGGGGTACCTGCAATCCAAGAATCATAATTTTCAGAAGGGAAAGGAGGGAAATCAGCATAGGGATACACCATGAATGAACAACTCCACATAAGCAACTTAAATGAGTCGTGGGGATACTGCTCATATCATGTGATATCGTATCTGGGAGATATTTGTTGGTTGTTTCACCAGCAAGCAAGAGGACGCTGTACAGGACACCCTTAGTCATCAGGAGCAGTGTTCAGTTCCAAGCCGCCTACACAATGTAGCTTCTTGACACGTCACATCACGCAGGGTGGGCCATAACCTGAAAAAGAACCGACCAGCCACTGGGGTTCCCGGTCGCATGTCACCTGGATCCAAAGATGATGCAGTGGCAGCGTTTTCTATGGGAAGTTCCCATTGGGAAACAAGGTTCAGGGTCAGGGTACAGCCCGATGTTTGGAACAGCTGATCTGCTTATCAAAGATGGCACAGAACAGACATTTGTTACAATTTTAGTGGGAAACTAACCATTGTTTTTGGTGCAAGGATTGCGATACTCGCAGCCGCGTATACAGCTGGTGGTTTCTGAGCTGGGCTCATTTTACAGGATGGCAGGTGCCTAAATAGTGGAAGAGCAGGGTTAGTGGAACACAATCTCTTTGACAGGTAAATATTGGTGCCAAGATTATGAACTCCCAGCATGTCATGCACATGGAACCCAGCAATATGATGTGATATATCTACAGTATCATAATCTTCGAAAGTATACCATACCATCCCATGTACACATTAGATAAAGATCACCAATGCTTGAATTTGGAACAGGCATCTAATCAGAGGGATAGAAAACGATGATGAAATACGTGATATTTCTAGTGGAATCCTCTCCATATACATGGAAGTCATGGCCGTAACCACAGGCGCGGCAGCTGAAGCCAGGTGCAGTTCGCGCTCGACTGCAAGCAGGTCACTTCCAGTGGTTGGGCCACCATCCAGAAAGGCAAGGCTAAGCTGCTCGGCAGCACTGCGTGCCAAACAGGTCCTTATGATCCTCCAACTGCTAGGGCCCTGCTAGGGCCGCTAGGGAAATTCCAGGTTACAACTTGTATACTGTAAGTTATGATTCGGGATGAACTTAGCAGTGCATGTTGTTCATGACTGGATGTTTCTGGAAGCTCAAGGATTTTCTCAGGAATTTGGACCCCAAGAGAAAGGGGGGACACAAGGAACCCGCCAGAACAAGCAAGATATTCGCTTCAGTTTGTTACCACTGCCGTGTTCTTTGGATCCATGTTCCCGTGCGTTCAAAAAACCAAGATGCCGAGTGGGTCCATCCCCTCAGCCGCAGCAATCGTTGAAACAGTGGGTCCATCCTCTCAACAGCTGGGCGGCTGAAGCGTTTTGGGGTCCCCTGGACCTGGATGGGTCGATGTCAAGGGGGCTACCACTGCGCTTCAGTTGGCCTCAGCATGTCCCCGTGGAGCTTTTGGATGCCCTGGGTCAACATCAGGGTTTGTCAAGGATCACCTTGGTTGATTTAGTAGCTTATGATTTACCTACCTGAGATGCCAAGGATCACCCTGGAAGATGAAGCAGAGCAACTGAAGCTGTGCTACCAGGCCCTGTGGGACGGATCTAGAAAGTAAGCAAACAGAGCACCGGATGCTGGGAGTTCCGTGGCAAACCTGTCACATCCGGTGGCCATCACATATGGATACCCGGAGGTTTGTATTCGCAAAGTTGATATCTATGTTAGGGATGGTTTTTTAGAATATAAGTCTACAACCAATAGATATCTACTTTACCATAGATAGGCAGGTCTCCCACTATTCAGTCTACAGATTTCCATTGCATTCCTTCCGTAGTCAAACAGGGGCCCCAAAGGATGACCGTTCGGATGTGTAACGGGCACCGCAGGCGTATGGGGAGATGGCACGAGTCCGATATGGATCATATCGTCCAAATTGGGCAGGTCAACATCTTAACCAAGACCATTCTCTTCAATTTTTAGATGTTCACCAGGCCTGCTTTTGGATCCTAACAAGTGGTTTTGAGCCATGCAACCACGCCCATATTTTTCGTCACTGACACTGCAATATTGTGGACTGCAATCATCCCCGCCTGGCCGCGCATCACGAAAAGAGCTGGTGATGGTTTCTTATCAGTTGCAGTTCTGGGAACAGCATAATCTGTGTACTTATCAGACCACAATTGTATAGAGCAGCATGATCCTTTCACCTTAACTTATGCCTGATTTTTATGTACCTTGTTCTTCTAAGACCATCATGATCTTCATGGCATCATGGGAAGGCAGCTGGCAAGACCGACAGTGTGGAAGAACAGAACAGCATTTCTTTGGCCGTGGCCGGGTTCCCCAGGGAGCAGAGTGGGTGGGTGGCCACGGTTGCTTGATGGTGCGGCAATTTTTGACCACCGTTCTGCGCTTGGTTAAGAGGGTCGGGTCCGATTACAAAGGCTCCCCTAAAGCTACTCCCCAAATGTTTCACATGGTCTATTGATGTCTATTGTAAACTGCATTTCTGTCGGTTATTGCATACATTTGTGCATGGGTGTCGTCCAAGAAGGATCATTTGCCCTTTAGTCATGAGTGCACACATACTTTCTAATGCATATAGCTGCAGTGGCAAAAGTGTGGCGGAAGGTCTGAGAGGTTCTACATATGATTGTCATATTGTGGAATTCTTGTGTTTTGCAACATGTCCTCAAAAGTAGAACAGTTTTGTTGCGATAAAGGGCACTTAGAACAAAATCTAGGGGTTTATACGCACATATACAGAAATACATATCTGAGAGGTTAGCGCATTGTCATGGTAATTACGTAGTCACCAACAAGTATTTGGTCTCAAAGTAATGACGTATCAGCAAATATTGGTCTATACATATTATCATGTTAGTCAAATACTTATACCGACTGAGATGACAAGTACTTATGAACCAATTATTTGCTGTTTGAATATAGTTACTTGCATGTTCTCATGGTAATGATGACCAACCATCACTTGCCAAAACGTGCGGTAGTTGTAAGACAACCAATACACAAATCTCTGGTGTAATCTCCCTATCAAATATCGTACTTGCCAGGCATTTGCTTCAGGGAATGGGATAGCTGGGAGCATCTTTTCATGGCCTCTGTTGGCAGGTGCCAGCCACTGGTGGCAGTGTGGTGACAGCCATCACCCCCAAGCAGATTGTTCAAGGCTGGGCGGCTCGTGCAGTGGGGACAAATTCGCACATCCCGCTTTTCCCCTCATTGGAAGTGGGTAAGAATGAATCCAATGCGCAGTTTATTATCTTGGTGGGGAAACACAAGGGTGGAAGGGTACACGGGGAAACGCTATTCAGGGCACGCCTGCAATGGGTCACCAGCCGAACGTCCTGTCATGTTCTTCTGAGCCTCTGTCACAAGTTAGGGTGTTGTCATCACTGCGTCACTGTTTGTGGTTGTAGGTGGAGAGGATGGTGATGTTGCAACTTACTATCTCGGAACAGGCTAACCCAAAGCATATGGGATGCAGTGAGGGATGGTGTGATTGGGCAATGAGTCAAAATAAACTATCACCAGGATGTCACATTGGAGAAGCGTCACAACAACTGGGCTCTGTTCAGTTTTTGGACCAAATAGTGAGTTTCACTAGATCAAAGGGGATGACCATGCACCAGCTTTTTGGCCGTGACATTCTCAGCAGCAAAAGCATCACTTTGATCATTGGGCGGTCACTACCTGCTTGCAGACCAAAAATCTTTAGATTGGTTTCGTGTCGCCAAAAGCGCGATGGGGAAAAAGCCTCCACGCGGAGATCACTCGTGAGGTTGAAACCAAGGAGGTTCACCTGCAGGGTAGCTGTGAGCGTTGATGAACCAACTAGCTAGTAGTGTTGTCTTCTGCCCATTGTTGCTGGTCACTTGCGAATGACTGGTTCGCCATTTGTAGCCGCGCTGTCTCCAACCAGGCATGAGATGTTGACCTTCGAATGGCAATCAGGTACTTACTATGTGATCCAAGCATTGGGTGTCAGCGTTGCTTATTGGGACAGCTATCACGCCAGGTGAAGCTGTGACTGTGACCCTCGCTGGTGCTGCAGCGGATTCAAAGGTCGCAGCCTGGGGGCAGCTGAGTGAAAACTTGAAATCTTTGTGGGTTGAAACTGGAAAAAGGATGAATTATGGATCCCATGGGTTCAGGTTTGAATCTGGTTTAACAAGCTCAATGGTGGATCAAGGGGGTGATTGAATTATGGATCCCATGTTTGATAACTTCAAGCGTTGGATTTGTGAACGATGGATCCTATTGGGGGATGCGAATCAGGGCTGGCAGCAGCTCGGAGTTGATGCCGTATCGAGGATGGCGTAGCCGGTGTAGCCTGAGGATGGCTTGTCCAAACGTCAAGCGTGGGGGGATGGATGTGGCAACAGAACCAGCATCAGCTTACCACAATTCTGCCAAGATTTTCTGGTGTGGCGAAAGGGCGGTCATACCACTGTTAAAACAGTCACGGATGAGTTCGGGTCCCAATTCAAGGACAATCTTGGGGACTCTGTTGTCTCATCTGATAGCTGAAGAGTCGGATCTTGATCATCTTAAATGCCAAGCACACCACTGGTGCTTGATCAACTCTCAAAATTCCAACCCTGCAACTGCTGCCCATGCTGCTCGGCCTCGCACAGGCAATTTTCATCCCGACGAAGAATGAGTGCAAAAATGCGATGCCCAAGGTGTCTTTAGATCTCAAAAGCAGAGGTCTTTTCACTGTGAATGGCCTGGATCTCAGATCGCAGTCATGGGTTTTCCCTTTTTTGATGTGGTCAAAGTCGTGGATTTGTTCAAAAAGAACCTGTGTGGATCCTGGAGTGAGGAAAGGCGATCAGAGAGTGGATATGTATTGAACTAATTGAAATAGTAGTTCTTTAATGGATTGTGATTGTTCACTCCTCTCCGTATTCACCTATTTGTTGGCACTTGTTTGTTTACTTCTTGTCTCTTCTCCAGGATGCTTCACACATATAAGGACGATATTCTATTCTTTATAATGGTGTCCAGAAGCCAAAAATGATCCCATGAGGATCCCCACGACCCTGCAACAACCACTGCCCATGCAGATGTGCAGAGCTCGCTGCTTCGAGGCGTAGGTGGCACCTATAAGCTGTGCCTCCAAGCGCCTGGGGGCAGCGATTCCATAGAACAGGCAGGTGCCACGCTGAAGGTGGAGCAGGTGCGGGGTGGGGCTGCTGGTTTGAAGCCATGGCTTTGTGGTCAGACTCCTTGGGTGTTCCCCAGGTGCTCCCCCCAGAAATGAAGCATGGCATCGCATGACACACAACTGGATCCCTATGCGAGATGAGACCATCTTGATGGGGGTTGATTTCGCCGATGTTTAGATGCCAGAAGCTTAGGGATGATTCATGGTTGCTGGTGGGGGATCAACATGCACATGCAACTCGAACCTGTTGCCCACCAAATCTACTGCAAGTGGGCTTTAGTCACAATTTGGTATAGTTCCAGCATGGTCAAGTGAATCAGAATTCTTTAGCAAAGACATAATTTGGACAAAAATATAGTCGTGCCGAGAGCTCTTTCACACCAAGTCAAGATGGGCTTTGGCCAAAAACCCACGTGTTTGCCGGTGATTGATGTAGCTGCCTGGGGTCCAGCCCAGCTTGTGACACCTGTTGCACAGGCAGTGACGACCAGTGAAGATCAGATCACTGCCATTAGCCCAAGCGCAGTTGTGTCCAATGCAGGGATGCCCAGGGGGAGAGTCGCATGGGTCTCCAATGAAACTTGATGATGGCCACGTCTAGGAGCATGTTGTATGTCCATTTGGGTCATGAAGAAGCTATGTGCATTTTCCCTAGAGATGTTGGTGAGTGCTATATGGCAGGTGGTGGTTGAAGCTAATTGGGCGTCAGAACTGATTTCAACTCAGTGGCGATGGAGCTTTGTTTTGCTTGACGATCTTAACTGAGTGTCATTTGAGCGATGTAACGAGCTATCGCTGGATAGGCTAAATCCTACCCAACAATTTTGCTTTAGAAACCTATTTGAAGCTGTGATAGGCACAATCGACGGCTTCTTCCATAAAAATGGATAGTGACGACAATTCAGCGGCTGGCTGATTCTAATGCTGGTTTTTCTTCCAAAAGAGGGTCAAGTCAACATCCACCCAAATAAGTCTTCCAAAGCATTTGCTATTGACCACACACACACATTTACATGCACATAAGTGAAATTGGATTGTCGTTTACCGTCCTGTTTGGTCAGTTGCGGATTGGGCTGAGAATACATATCTTGCACACCCTTGCACTATATGTAGATATATGATAATTATATATCTTACTAACTTAGTTGTGAATTTCAGCATAGGATGGTGGCCTCCCACTCAACATGCAACGTTGCCATTGTAGCAGCGCATCAGGTGCCAACCTCGATTGAGATGACCGGAGCCAAAGAGGGTGACAAAGTGAAATTTGTGAACCCAGAAACCTCCTCCTGTCGGGATGCTCGGTGGCGGGATCCGTTTGGATTTCTGACTTTGGGGCTGTTGGTTCCAGTGGACTAGGGAACTGGGAGATGCAAATTGGGAGAATTTGCCGTAGACAAATGGATTCATTTAAGCTGCTTACAAGAAATGAGTTAATGTCTCAGTGGTTTCGAGCACAGCGGATGCAGAGAATACGGCCATTCCTAAAGATTCATGCGTGGCGGCTACCCTCAAGCTTCCAAACAACTACAATTAACATTGTCGTTTTCAGTAGATGGAAACAAACTGTAGGTTCCAAGGGGCCACAGATTGTTGGATTACTGAAGTTGGACTTGTAGCTCCTGAAGCCATCGCCTTGAAGGAAGTCTTGAGAGGCCATCAAAATGATTCATCCCCGAAATTCCTCAGCATTCATTCTTTCAAATGGAAGGCCAAAATGGCTAACCATTCTTGAAGTGCCGCGTTTTCTTCAGCCACCATTGTTGTTGGCACAGCCGCCGCTGCGAGCTTCGGCTAAAGCTTCGAATCTCGGTCCAACCCTTCGCGCCGAAATCGCTGCTTCCGCTGTCCCTCGCCATGACGTTCGGCGGCAAGACGCATCGCATGAGAAGGTACCTGGAGGCGCGAGCCCGGCGAAGCCGGATGCGCGGCCGCCTGGAGCACTGTAGCAGTCAACCATCAGTGTGATGCTCCAACGGGTAACAAGTCTGCCGCAGTATGCCATGCGGATGTCTGAGAAATGTTCAACAAGGCCAGTGTCAGACCATGTTCCTTGCCGAGTTATTGTGTTTGGAATGAAAATAGAAAAGGCAGAATTACAGTCAATGGAAATTCCAGCACAAATTGACCACTTTTACGACGTGGATGTTTCCGCAAATGCCGGAACTTCAAAGTTTTTTGGCTTCTTATTGGTACTTGGGAAGCCCACAGACATTCCTGCAGCCAACTGCGGCTGCAGCCAAACACGTGAAATTCCAAGGATCAATATCGGGAGTAGTGCTTCACGCCCCCCCATTTCTACACATCTCTACAAATTTCAAAGAACAGTTGGCTTACTTCAATGATTCCAGGATAGGGCATTGGCTAGCGTAGGCTTCGCTGATTTTGGCGAGGGATCTGCAACGTTTTTTGCGGCAATATCATTGGGTTGAAGTTATCAAGACCCAATCCGATTGTGCGGCTCAATTTTTTTCGGTTCCAGATCTTCATTTTTGACGCATACTCAGATCCAATTCGTGCTCCTTTCTTAGCCTGTCAAACTAAAGATGCTGATTGGTGAAAGCCCCACATAGATTATTTTCGGATGTATAAATTCTCGGCAGTTGTCAGTTCTTGAATTTTGCCTTTCTCCAAATATGTAAAGTGAAGGAATATGTATGGATGATGCAGACACATGATGTGCAGAGGTAGCTCCCTCTCTCTCTCTCTGTCTGATGCCCATGTATATCCATGCATTATTTTGCTACAATACAAAAGATGCTAAGCCAACCTGGTATGCTAATGCTAAGCTAATGCTCTCTCTGCTAATGCTAAGCCAACCTGGCTGCGGCTTCCCATTTGGTCAGGCCGATCCTCAGTCCTGCCGTGTGCGGCCACAGCGCGGGCCCTGCTGGGCGCGCCCCTGCACCTCGCCGGTGCTTCCGCGGCAGCGGACCCATGACGCGTCACGGCACCAGGTGGACACGCTGCTGGAAATGCCGGAGATTCCAAGGACCGGGGATGGGAGATGGCCATCTGCGAAAAGAACCCATTCAGTTGGGGTAATTCATTGTTTTTTAACACATTCAGTTGTTGATCATTTTTGGGTAATCAATTATCTTTGGGTTGTAAAGATCTTGACTTTGCAGTTGATTTTGTTGGGGATCTTCAATAGTTCACTTCAGGTGCTCTGGTGGCCAATAATGTTAGGTGTTCATCCAGCAGCATATCTGCGTGGATAGCCATGATGATACCCCCAGACACTGGCTTGATGAAGATGTCGTTGGGAAAAATGGAAGCCACTGACTGGCCCTTTGTGGACAACCCACCTCCTAAGGAAACTACTAGCAATAACCCAAGGTATCAATATCAGGTACAATAAATAAAGCGCTGAAACCTAGGTTGAAACACATCTTCCCTGTCCCAACATCTTGCAACTTCAGCGTCATGGAAACTCCCCAAGGTCGCCAAAGTCCAACTAGAGAACCGGTCATAGACCGCTCATTCTTTGCTGTTGAGTCTAAGACTGCAGAATGAATATCTAGAATTTATATAGATGGATCAAGATGAATCTAATACTAAAATGTGTTTCCAAAGTCAAGCACACCACTTTTTAAAGATCTGGGACCAAAAAATCAGCATTCTTCAATTTTGAAACCATCTTCGTAATAACCCCCTCCATCATCCTTCCAGCCGCTGCCATGTGGCTGAGTTCACTGGTTGACATTGTGGTCACTAGACCCAGGTGCTGCCATGCAACAGGCCATAGCATTAGCGATGAGGGACGCATTTGCTCACCGCGGGTATCTACGGGTACTACAGGTCACAAGCAAACAATGTGTCACATCTGCAAGTGCACTGCCTTGTTGAGGATTGATTAGCTTGAGGGAGGAACATCATACAGTGTACAGTATAACAAACCAACTGTTGATGCCCTGCCGATGATGGTGCAACACTGATTTGATGTAGTGGTCTTGTTCAGTGATGCTAACAAGAAATCGCTGCCATGTTGACACTATTGATAGCAATGGAACACAGCAGTGCGGCATACCAAGTTGCTAGAGATGATCTACCTCTTCAACATGTTGGTCATTCATTGCCCATTGCTATGTGAAACAGCGTTTTACATATGCACACCCACACACACAATCACGCACACAATCACGCACACAATCACGCACACAATCACGCACACAATCACGCACACACACACACACACCCACACACCCACAATCACACATCACACCCATACTCACACACACACACACACCATCCATTCTCCAAGTCTCCCTCCACCAGCTCTCAGGAGTACTCCAAGCGGCAGCGTGTCGGGCGGGTCCCCGGGCCCGCTGCCGCAAGAGAGGCGACGTGCCTCCCTGCCATCGTTGGAGACACGGAGCACAGTGAGGTCTGTCCATAACCACAGGTGTAATTTACCCAAAGTTTCAGCAGTCAGATCCTTCAAACAGTGACACAAAACCAGCAACTTTTGGGTCACATTCCGTCTATGGACAGACCTTTACAATACTTTTATAGAAATGTTTTACTTTTATCGTGTTTTCTAATCGACAGTTTATTGGCGGCATTGGCAAATTTACAAGTTACTTACTTAGTGGAAGGATGCCATGCTCTCCTGTTGAAAGAGTCTGATTTATGTTTAGGATTTGGGATCCTTCATCCGCACATCTTCCCAGGACATGAGCAGTGAAGCCTTGCTGTTGGCACGACAACTCCACATGGATTTCCAGGAAGTGAAGTCCATCATGCCGCTGGGTGATTGCGGCCTGTTTTGGCCCCCAAACCCTGAGTTACATTGTCAGAATGCACTTGAGTCAAAAGATATTCTGCCCAGTCAAATTTTGAGCGCACGGATCTTGCTGCAGAAGGGGTACAGGATACAGGGGGGACTGCGCCAGCTGGGGACATGCAGTTGGTCATAGCGACAAGAACAGGGACCAAACATAGCTCTGGATCTGGGTAAAGGATCGACGGTAGACAGACCCAGATCCTCTTGGATGGTCCAGTTCAGAAGATCGAGTTCTGAGTGATCGCAGTTGAGCAGCTACGAGGGTATCACCCCCTCAGCTGTGGGCTGTTGACTTCCGGGGCGTTACAAGTAGCAGCTAAAAGTTCTGAAATGGATCATAGTTTCTTACACAAACGTCGAATGTGAACCGATGTGATCAACTAAGTTGATCCAAGTCTCATTAAATCTCGCTCCTTACCTTCTGCTTGGCCATTCTGCTACTGCTTTTGGATACGGTTGTTGAGGTGTGGACAAATAGAAAAGCTAATTCCATCTGTAGTGTGGTCCTGGCAAGCAAGGTCGTACAAAACCAGCACTTATCACGAACCAACTGAGTGCTTTAATATGCTTAGGAATGCTTGAGATATTCAGTCATCCTGAGTTCAGTCTGGATGATTCGCCAGGGTCCTTCATTAGAACTTTTTGTCTCAATCCTTGGCGATGAAGTCTGGTACTTGACTATTTCGCTGTTGGGGGACTGTCCTGTGACAGTCCAACAAGAGTCCTGCGAACCTACCTACTCAAGAGTTTCCTTACCCATATTTCGTTAGATCTTGCATATTTTGTTAGTTTTCTGGGTTGCTGAATGGTGGGGTTGCTCCATGTCGCCGGAGTTGCCACGCTAAGGCAAGAATTGCGAGACGCCGCTGGGTTGCATTCGATGGATCCAAACACTCCAAGTGAGCTGTCAAAACCTCGGCGAAATCATTTCTGGTTGACTCGGGGCTGTACACTTTATGGGATCAACCATAGTGGCAACACATAATGGGGTTCAACCGTAGTGATCAACTTTATACATTATGGGGTTTATGGTAATGATGACAACACCTAGTGACCTAGTGACCAAGAGCAAGGGTTTTCACCGCTCTGTTGGTTGCCTCGAAAGGCGTTGTAAGGCCTGCAGGGCGCCGTCCAGAAGTGACATTCGGCTAGAATATTTGGGTTCCTGTCCTGAAATGGCAGTTTTCGAACTGTTTAAGATATGCAGGGCGCGATCATTTTCCAAGAACACCCTTAACCATCAGAAAACAATCCTCAGCTCCAGCAGGCAGAGGGTCCCTGGTGGGATGCTCATTCACCTTCCTTTTGAAAGTACTTCCTTTGGACCCATCCCTTGATGCACAGCACTTTCAGACACCTTTTTTGTTTTGTGGGTTCCAATGATGTGTTGAACATGTTTGGCAGGTGTATCCAGCAAGGTTCTAGAAGCCCTCGAGAATCTATCAAATTTATCGTGACATTCAAAGACCCACAAGGTGCATATATAAGATGAAGGAAAGTGTCTCTTTGTCCATATCTTTTGGTCCATGAATCTGTCGGCATCACTTGCTTTGAAGCAGTCTGCCCATAAATGACGCCACAACTTACTTCATCATGTTGGGCTATTGGAAATCTATGGTTTCCCTGCTAGACACGTAGGCGTTGGGCCTGGGAGGGTGGCCCTTCCAGTTTTGAAGGAATCATGGGTCAAAACATAGCTGTTGCTTCTTTTCATCATGAACAGTGCGGAACAGCCAATGTTTTGGTACCAAGATACCCGACATGGATCCAGATTGGTCCATACTCATCCAAGTCTTAGATATCTTAGATGTGAAAATCCTTTCCCTATGTTGTTGTGGAAAGGTTCTGATCTTAGAGGTGGGGTTCCCATCGACAGCCAAGCAGTGCGAGGTGCCTCACCTCCGCAACGGCGGCATTGCGCTGGAGCACTTCGGTCCCTTGCTGCGACGGCTCTTCGGAGTGCAGGTCTCACAGCACGTCTTGGAGGAGAGCTGAAGGAACGACAGGAGGAGAGAGGAGAACTGAAAGAGGAAACTGAAGAAAGAGAGAAGGAGAGAACTGAGAACTGAAGAGAACTGAAGAGAAGTAATCTGAGAACTGAAGAGTATCCTCAACTGAAGAGAAGAGCAGAGAGGAGAAGAGTAGAGAAGAGAAGAGTAGAGAAGAGAAGAGTAGAGAAGAGAAGAGTAGAGAAGAGATTTGAGAACTCGGAAGTTGAAGAAGCTTGTAACGTGGAGGGAAAGAAGAGAACTCAAACGAAGGAAGTTGGTCAACGGAGTCAACTGAACTCAAACGAAGTTGAAGTTGGTTGAGTCAACTGAGTCAAGTGTCTTGTCCAGTGATGGTACTCTCTAACTCCAAATTACCTTAGGTGGGGAAGTTATGAATTAAGGGTGGGGGCCAAGTTGCTAGCTGTGTCTCTTCATTTGGGGGGGGTAGACTTGGCCCGCGCCAACAGCTGGTTGGTCCATGGCTCCAAAACCATTTGGTGACCGGAGATGGCGTCACTTGCGGAAGCTGATTCATGAAACAATCCACATAATTGGATCATGGTTTGGCAGTCCTCCGAAGCAAACAGCCTTTCACTGAACACCGGAGAGTCTCTACTAGTGCGAACATTGACCAAATTTTGGTCTTGGCAATTTTGGTCTTGGCCGGTAGCCATGTCATCTTGATAGTTGGTACCCTGTGGTGGTTTCTTGTTATCCCCATTGTTGGCTTGGAGATAGTAATATTAGGGTATTGTTGCTAGAATCATTTAGCAAACAAATACTTTACTTAGCTTCGGATCAAAATTGGTGAACCATTTTTGTTGGCATACTAGTTAACAACGATTTCATCCCCAGGTCTTGACGTGTAACGCAACTCATCCCCGATATCCTTGGCGCCGCAGGAGGCCTATGCCGATTGCGCGACGGCCGAGGGGCCCATTGATGCTCGACGCTTCATCACCTGGTATCGAGATCACATTTTCCAAATGGAGGCACGTGTCTTGGTGAACTGCTGGGGGACTCATGAGGCAATGTAGATCCTTGTTGGCACTTCAGCTGCGTGGCGGCATTGGAGAGGGATCGTTCATATGGATTTTAGGTAGATATGATGTGACCAGTGATATAAGGGTGGTCATTATCTTCAGCATTTGAAGATGTTGAAGGAGCAAGTAGTTCAGCAGTGGCACACTGGCCCAGTAAATACCACATGGATTATCTTTTCCGCATCAATGGTGGGCATGTCCTATGTGGCGAGCAGCTATGTTCTATATGTGACATATCACGGGAGAGCGATTTCAAGGGTGGGTTTGGGAGCACCCAAGGGGATATTTCCTGTCATGACCCATGGAACTAGAATGCACATGAAGCAGATTTGCTGATGGTCATTTCGGGGAGAACCAACAAGCAGCAAAACATGTTATGAATCTGTGGCGCAAGGTACACGCATGGGTATACTTATGTGGGGATAGTCTATAACAACCGTCAAGCAACGAGTAGGTGAACATCCCAACCAAGATTAACCTTTTCATCCTTGGGACGTTGGACCCACAGCTGTATTTTTGGTTGTAATGTTATACATATGTATAATTGCAGACAACATCATGAGACGGATCATGTCCTGATTGCAAAGGCAGATAGAAGTCTGCAATGGTGCTCTGGAATCCAGGATGACAAGCAAATCCACTGTAGTTTTGGACTAGAAGCTTGGGCACTGCTCATCTGGAGCTTTGTTGCGTGCAACATTTGAGCTGGTTTTAGTGGAAACTGAAGATTGTCGGAAGCATATTTGAATGCGTATATATTGCTGGGATCTCCATTGACCATCATTCAGCAGCTGATATCTGTGGCATTTAGATGGATAACATGTGTATATATATATATATATATGTGTGTGTTTTCCTTTCCGCAACCTGGATATGTACAGTCTTGCTTGTGGGTGCCAGCTGGTCAAGCTTGTTACAAGTTGACAAATCAAATTTACGCGCACTCCGGACCGAGGGGTTTCAAAAAGTTAATTTGTTGTTTAAAGAGTAAAACACAGACCTACTGGGTCCATCAAATCAAATACCCCCAAGTCACCATTCTCCCCGTTCATCCTGGATGTATCTTCACGCGGAAGGTGGCGACCCCAAGGCGTTACGCGACACGACTGGCACACCGAGCCCCCCGAGGTAAGATGGAAAAGGTCGAAGAGGACTTGACACTGGAGCTTGCGAAGAGGCCGTTTTTTTCCATCCAAAATTTGTGTGAGTTACTGAGTTGTACTGACTCTCTGTATTTGTGTGATAAGAATTGATAATGACAATAGTGAGTTAGTGATTGATGTCAGTGCTGTTTTTTTTTTTCTGTGGGTCATTCATTATACATTAGTGATTTCTTAAAGAAGTCTTAGTGTGGTGCATTAATCGTTCATTTTATCCGTGCCTTGACTGCACTCACTCGAAGGTTAGAGGGGACCTACTCGTTTGAAACGGATTCAACGTTTGAGTGCTGAGCTTACAACCTAGGCCCTTTGCATTGCTACCCTATAAAAAGTATGAAAGACAATGTACTGGCAAGCAGCTGATGAGGACATCAGCCATGGCTTGCAAGATGTCGGCTTCCTATAGCTCCGCATATTTAGAGATATGCTAAGCGTACTACCTTTGCGCCCGCAGACCAGCCTGCCATCTATTCAGTGGTTCCAGTTTCACCTATCCCAGCACAATCTGACAATCTGTGTACAAGCTGCCGCACAAAGATGGCAACTTGATCCCTACTTGACTCTCTACGCGCATGGGTCTGAAACAGCCACAGTGCAGGCAGCTGAATTTCATACCCTTGACACACGAGCAGCAGAATTTTGTTGTACCAAGAACTGAAAAAATCACTAAATACATGGCCACACTACCATCTGCTACTGGGATACAAATTCCAACATCGGCCCAGCTGATATGCATCGGGCACCATGTGGTGGATCGCGCTCTGTCTGGAGGCATCAATGCTCCCCCATGGATCTAGAGCACGTTAAGTGCAAATTCGATTCCTTTGATTTGGACAAGTCGGGAATCATCGATCATGACGAGTCTCTTGGCTTCTAAGGAATGAATTGAGACATTATTTCTATGGGTTGTGGTTGGACTCCGGCATCTGCACAATTCAACAGCTTCTGCTTCAATTTTCAGAACAACAGTAGTGTTTGCAAAGGTGTGACCCAACAGCTGGGCCAATGTCGCTTGACAACCGGAAACAGGCTGGTTTTTGGAGTGTTCGCAAGAAATGTTTAACAAACAAATACAAAACCTGGACTGCACGTGGTGTCCCTAATTGGAAAGATCCCATGATCTATGATCTATCAAAAAACACTCGTGTGGCGTTGTGTGCGAGCACAATTACCTGGCTGAATGAATTCTGTGCTTGGTCAATTTACTTGGGGACAGCTAATCACAATGGGCACAAATGAAGACACCAGGTGAAGATGTGACAAGGTCACTGGATTTGAATGAGATCAGCTGCAAACATCTCAGCAATTCGGGTTGGCCAGGCATTGAAGATCAGCAGTGTCACATTCAATACATATCTATCATACTTGCTTGCCTTGGCCGGGGGGCTCTTGGAATGTGAATCAGTATGTGGACTTGTATGGACCTGAGATCATTTGGATTCACTTTTGAGAATGCCATAAAAGCACCACATATCATCAGGTCGAGGCAATCCTGGACAGGATTTGATCGAGACCACATCAACAACGAACATTTGGCATTGATCACCCACATGGTTCTTGCCCACCTGAAGATACGCTTCGGGACAGGTGCATTCACCACGGCACAACATGCTACAGGCTCTGTTGCAAATCTTGATCCCAAAGAACCCTCCCAGTAGATCTCGCGAAGGTTTGAGCAAATGATTTACTCCTTGCTGCACTGTTCGAGTTCTGCCGACCTCCCGCGGAACCGCTTGCAACGCTTTTGGGTTGAAGCGGATCAAGACCGAGCCTCGGTGGCACAGAGCTTCGCCGAGCTTCGCAAGCGTCCGCTTGGTTCGCTGGTTTATTGGTGGGTTCCCTTGGTTCCCTTGGTTCCGTTGGTTTGGACGGGTCGGTTGGCTCTGGTGGCATTGGTTGGTTACTTGCTTGCTTGCTTCTTGGTTGAATTTTTTATTTGCTTGGTTGGCTTGCTTGGTATCTACGGTATACTCATTCCTCGACGGAGATGCACTGCTTGGTGAAATCATCATTTTTCTCAACCACCATGCCAAAAGGTTGCACCTTTTTCTTGTCAGAAGTTCACCTTGGGTCCCGAAGTGGTGCCTGAGCCAGCAGCCAAATCAACTTGTACAAACTGGTGTCCTGAAGCGATTGATGACTCGAATGGTTACAAACGTCGGTTGTTGACAGTAGTGGTTGTTGACAAGATTACCAAACACAAATCGATTGTATTGACCAGAGTTAAGCAGCACAGAACAGACAGCGATCATAGGCTGTTTGCTGAACCCATTTGCTTGTGGATCAAGAAACCTCGGTGTGGTGGGGGTACCAACCAAGTCATCTCGGGGGTTGAACAAGGTCCCAAACTCAGGCAATTGAACAGGGTCCTCCTGGACTTGGAACACCAAGTCATCCGGGGTTATAGCCATGGTGGTCCACCTAAATCACCCTTTGATTGGAGGTACACCTCTATGGACCCAAAGGAATTCCTGC
>VSDK01010813.1:533792-565582 GCA_009767595.1 Symbiodinium kawagutii | reverse complement strand
TGGGTGCAACCAATGGCAGAAGATCAACACGGCTTTCCATGTTCAAGGTACCCCATGGCCCCATGGTACCCCCTACCACCTGACAACACCAATGAGTGACGAGGAAACCACAATTCTTTGGGGCACCTACATCCCAGCGGCACAGATCGGCATCCAAAAATGATTTGATGGCTTGTCAAGTGGCAATCTAACCCCCAAAAGTGCACAATCCATCAATTTTGTCATCAATGATACTTTGAGTCGTTGTCAAGGTGGTGATTCGGAACCTGCGATGCTGAGTCTCTGAGTTTTGATTCTGGGACATGCGATTCTGCAGATTCCAAGAATCAACCACCGTTGGGCGAAAAACTCAGTTCCCCAATTGCCAGGCAACCATCAACCAGGTCACAGGAATCCGCGCTTTACCATTGGCGTGAGCCATACTCACTAGTGTTCGGCGGTGCCCATTCCACTGCTAACATGGATCATCACCTCTCCTCCTCCTCCTCATCGCTATCACCATCATCACCTCTCCTCCCCCTCATCGCTATCACCATCATCACCTCTCCTTCTCCTCATCGCTATCACCATCATCACCTCTCCTTCTCCTCATCGCTATCACCATCATCACCGTCATTATCATTGTTATCATCATCGTCATCGTCGTCATCAATCAATCCATCCATCAATCCATCAATCCATCCATCCATGCATGCATGCATGCATCCATCCACCCATCCATCCATCAATCAAGCAAGCAATCAAGCAATCAAGCAATCAAGCCATCAAGCAATCAAGCCATCAGTCATCATCGTTATTGTCATTGCTATTGCCATCCCTATTCTAACTGCTATTGTCACTGTCAGCACATGTCAGCGCCAACATCCTCGTCATCGTCAGCATTAGCATCAGGTACTGCACTTGTCTATGTCATGATATGCCGAGGATTGCCTGAATCTGACGATGATTTGTTGGTGGCAAGGACATTGGTTGATTATCGTATCAAGCCGTCCATGGTGGTACCCTCCAAACTATCCATGACAATTTCTTCCAGGGACATCAAGACTTGGTGTGCGCCTCTTACCTCCGTAGTATGCATATGTTTCAGATATGTCTTCCTTGGCATGTTGTTTTTTTGTCAAGACTGGTGGGTGAAGGTCCACGACTTTGAAGCGTCTTTTCCTTGTCGGTGA
The DNA here is from genome assembly GCA_009767595.1 of Symbiodinium kawagutii. Classification (NCBI taxonomy): domain Eukaryota; class Dinophyceae; order Suessiales; family Symbiodiniaceae; genus Symbiodinium; species Symbiodinium kawagutii. The sequence goes on along the minus strand of VSDK01010813.1, from coordinate 564,410 downwards.
GGCATAGCCAGCTGCGACGGGAGCTACTCCATTCAGTCTGGCATTGGTTTCTTGGACCCTGTTGTGGCCCAGGGAGTTGGCAACCAGTTGGATGTGTTAGCAACGAGTTAGGTGGTGGGGCAAACAGTACTATGGTTCATCAAATAAGGGGCCACGGAGAAACCTCACTGACAGACTCTGAACGCAAATGAAGGCAGCCGATACCCTGATGTAGGGCCCAGGGGGTGCATCGCTTTCTGTAGGATATTGGGTTTTCAAGTGCAGAACGTGAACCCCTGTGGTCCCCAAGTATGGTGTGGATCATGATTGGGTGTCCCACCTGCTCTCCAGCTCACTACCTCATCGCGGCGTACATAGTGGTAGCTGGGTACACCTAAACTGCCTAAAGATGGTCATTTCCCGTGCAGGTAATCCTTTGTGGATGTCACATGGTCAACTTGACACTTTTCAAATGGCTGCCCCTTCGAGCTCTGAATTTGTGAGGACTTGCGACATGAAGAAAGGGTCCCTTCTGTCATCATTTAAATTCTGATCAGTGACCAATGAATGACCTCCATATGTGTCAGATAGATTGCAGCAAATCTATCAGATGGATTAGATGAATACATGCATTGATAGATATGTGGAAAGATGGATAGATGATCGATAGATGTCTCCGAAATGAAGGTCCCCTCCAAAAGCCACGCGTCAGCTTGCGATTTTCCCGAGAGTCGATGGAGTACTGTGGAGCACCAGCGAAGGTAGAGCTTTCGAACGGTTGGGGGGTTCTTGTTTCGCAGCATTTGCTAAGGCTACAAATGCTTTTGGAACAAGGGGAAGTGGCCTCCCCTGTGCGATGTGGACATGAACACTGAAGACAGAGGAGTGATTTGCCAGTTGGGAGCACCCAGCGAACCTGGAAACAGGGTTGGTGAAGGCTCTGAATTTTCAATGTTGAAAGGTGCATGGACAGGAAGGATTTGTGGAATGTTGCTTGGGGAAAAAAGAAATTATCGCATGAGAACATCCACATGATGAAATTCACGGAGGTAGATGGATTGCTCGTGTGGCTGCACTCAACTTCCAAACTTGGAACTTCCTCAAGAAATGGTGTGTCAAAAGTGAGGCAAAGTAAGATCCAGGATGAGAAGTATTGGTGGAAGACCATCCAATTTAGTGGGTTACTTGTTTTCACCAGCACACCTCAAAATTAAATAGGGCTAGCTGTTGGATGTTGGTGGTGGTTATGCTGTCTTTCAATAATTGGTACACTATATCTCCAAGATTCCTTGCTCCTATCCCCAAAGAAGAACAACCGGTGGACATACGAAACCGGTGGTGCTTTAGTGCTGAGAAACTTCCAGCTGGAGAACTGGACATGCACAAGCTGAGCCAATGAAGAACACATTGGGGGTTCGTATGGCAAGCTATGGCCTGGCCAACAACTAATGGGTTGATTATTGGGTAGCCGGCAACAGATATTCGGGTATACCCAATCAAGATGGTGTGTGATAGGTGCCATCAACAAGAGAGAGAATGGACAATGAACCTACCTATCTTTTTGAGGAGATGGCATGGTTATATTCAACAAGCAGAGAACCCATAATTTCCAATCTGAATACACACACACACACATCTCAATCACACACGCATGCGTCATGCTCCATACGACCAGGGCACCAACCTGAAGCGACCACTGCCCAAGTGACATCAAACAACCCTAGTGGTTCATACTGACGGGATCATCATCATCATCATCATCATCATCATCATCATCATCATCATCATCATCATCATCATCAACCATCATCAACCATCATCGACCATTGTATATATACACATATATATATACACCCATTGTTTGGTATTATGTCTTATAGTAAACCATCAATTAAGCATCATCATCATCATCATCATCATCATCATCATCATCATCACCACCATCGTCATCATCATCATCATCATCATCATCATCATCATCATCATCATCATCATCATCATCATCATCACCATCATCCATTCTGATTGACCTTTGATGTGAATGGTCCAACATGGCATCCTTCCACTTCATGGGGGATGGTAAGCACCGGCATCAAGGTCCAACACCTGTGGAGGTGTGCCATCCATGTGTTGGTGAGGCGGCAGCCGGATCGGTTGTGCCGAACCGTTGATACTCCAAAGATGTAAAGGTTGGGTCCAAGACCGGCAATGGCAATTCTCTGTTATCCTGATCAAAAACTTAGATCCTTAAGAGTTTCCAATTTTTTAAAACCACATCTAAGTTCCCATCTGTGGCACAGTCTAGGGTTGGTGGTCAAGTTTCTGTCAGCCAGCCCAACATGAGGGGCTTCAAGAAATTGTTGATAGTTGTCCTTCGTCTTCCGATGCGCAACCAACTTATCAACGATTCTTGACAATGGGGTAGGATCATATAAGAGTAAGTATGACTGGCTGATACATTGTTTACACCTGCAAACATACAACCACGCACACGCTCAAAGGCATACATTGATCTGTGACGCACACCTGCATACAGCGGGTACTTGAAGCACCGTTGGGCAGGGTGTCACTCCAACGAAGTCAGTGCAACGTTGGGCAGCTGAAAATCACAGGAAATGCAAAACTATGACTCTGTTCGGAGCTGCCCTGTTTCCAGAGTCAGCTATTCAAGTCGGGCAGCCCACAATTTTGATTTCGAGGCTTTCAGACTAGGTACTGTGGCTGGGGGATAGGAGCAAAGATGGGACTTGAACTAATAGTCATCACTGAATCATACGAATCATATTGAATCTAGTCGATAGATACAACAAAACAACTCGATAATTGGCCCTGGATTTGCATAGGATCCTATGATGACTGAACTGTCAAGCTGTTTGAGCACACCTTCCTAAAAGCAAACTTTGTTTGTGTCTCTCGATGCTTGAATAGTTCTCAATGTTTCCCGAATAGATAAGTTATCTAGTACAATTTTACAACTCTTGCCATTTCTTACCGATATTAGTCCCGAAGCTAAGTACACAACGAGCACTTCCTTCCTGGGTGTGCCCAGCAGGGAAACGATGTTTCAGCCAGCAAGTTGATCTGTTGGCCCGCGCAGGTAGTGAGTTTGGGCCACCGACGTTTCCGACGGTGGCAGGGAAGAGGGGGTCAACAATGAGGGAGCGACGAACATATCATGACGTGCTTAATATGAATTGATACCGCTGGTGCTAGCTGGGGTACAAATATCAGCGATGTATGGTAAGCATGATCTTGAAGCAAAGTGTGGTCTTGGTACACTGATGAGTTATCACACAGATTTGCTTCTGTTCCAAGAATGATGGCAAGCCAATTTTGGGATGTCGTCGAGTCTCCGATGGGTCACCAGGCAGCGAGTTTCACCACAACGCGCCCCACCACTGCTGCTGGTTTGAAAAGACGGCTGCAGCCGTGCTAGACTAAGGGGAAGATGGGATGACCACTATATCAACCCTGACATGAGTGCTTTAACGGTCAGGCTTTGACTATTGGGGATGAAATCTAAGGAGTGATGAGTGCTTGTGCTTTCAAACCTGTTGTTTCATGAGTAAGCGTGTTACCAACTGGAATGGTTCATGCTCGAGATTCTTTGCTACAACTCAGGTGTACAAGTACAAGTATCAACCAAGTCATCATTGCCTTCTTCAATATCATCATTGTTGTTCGAAAGACTTTTGCCTTTTATACACACAAAGTAGTCTACCATGATTTTGATGGCATCCCTCAGAGGCAACGTCCTTCTTTTTTCCGCCATGCAAGGTGAATCATCAAGACTATGAGTCGTGCGTGCATTGGGTGTCCAATGACCTGACAATCTGGGTGAGTCATATTGAGTCAGAGCCAGTTTTGTCTACAACATCAGCCAGTTATTCACCAGCAGATGGTTGTGGTACGTTGTGGTAAGCCATTCATGTTGACCACTTGTGAGCACTCGAAGGTTTGGTTCTTGGGGATGTTGAATAGAAATGATTGGCACTGAAACAGCCGAAAACGGGCGCGGGTTCGTGTATCCCCCTAGGATTGGCATCGTCTATCCCCCTAGGATTGGGATCGTGTATCCCCCTAGGATTGTGGCGGCTCTAAGTGCATAGAGATACATGGTCAGAAGGCTTTGAGGCGTCATCCGTTGCTCGAACTCAGGTCAATTCATATCAATCCTGAATCCGGAATCATTCACAGCATTAAAAGTTGGACGTGTCCCCCCCAGTGTCCCCCCCATGTCCCTTAAAGTGAAAACCCCCTTAAAGTGAAAACCTAAAAGGTGGAACATCCAACGACTAACCCGTACCCATGTCCCCATCCTTTTCCATGTCCCCACACTGGTCCCGACCCCTTTCCCGCCCCTGCCCCCTTGTCCCCCCCATGTCCACCCCATGTCCCCTAAACTCCACACCTGAAGGGACTAACCCCGTGTCTGAGAAAGTGTACCCATGTCCCCATCCTTTTTCATGTCCCCGCCCTGGTCCCAATCCCTTTCCCGCCCCTGTCCCCTGTCCCCCCCATGTCCCCCCCATGTCCCCTATACTGTAAACCTATCCGGTGGAACATCCGACGACTAACCCCGTGTCCTAGAAAGTGTACCCGCCCTGGTTCCAACCCCTTTCCCGCCCCTGTCCCCTGCCCCCCCCATGTCCCCTAAACTGAAAACCTAAAGGGATTAACCCCGTGTGTTAGAAAGTGTACCCCCGTCCCCATCTTTTTTCATGTCCCCACCCTGGTCCCAATCCCTTTCCCGCCCCTGTCCCCTGTCCCCTGTCCCCCCCATGTCCCCCCCATGTCCCCTAAACTGAAAACCTAAAGGGTCGAAATTTTCCTTGGCTTTTCACAGGCGCGAGATGGGTAGGGGGATGGCTGATCCTAATTTCAGGGGGATGGGTGATCCCTGGAGTGGGATGGATGATCCGAAATGATGGAGGGGGATGGATGATCCCAATTTGAGGGGGATGGATGATCCCCCTGCCGCCGAAAACCTATTCATAATCAAAGAGGGTCGAATCGGTTCATACAGAACTTCCTCCACCAATGATTGCTGTAGTTTGGCTATGCGGATGAATCGACCCAAATATTTGTCGCAATTTAGTGCTGCAACTTGCAATCCAGTGACTCCAGCCGATGTCAGCGAACAACCTAGAACTGGGCCTGGTGAAGCTGTTCGTGACAGCTGCAATTTTTGGCTCAGACATGTGAGTGGAGGTAAGGAATTCGGAGCTTACTTTATGGCTTAATCGAGTTAGAAAGTGGGTAAGAACGTAATTATGATAGTACTTGTTTGATGACGTGTATCCCTGTAGGCCAGGACAAGATTATCAACAACAATGCTTCTTGCCTAGATGTGTGAATTCATAGGACAGCCCTGGGACCTGTGGAGAGATGGCATCATGCTGGCTGTCATGATTGTGGTGATTGCCACTTGCAGAAACTTGTTCCACTTGGAAAGCCTCAGCCTTTGTGATTCCCGGGATTTGATCAGATCATAGCCGAGGATGGCACAACTGACATCAACAGCTTTAACATACAACTGACACCACGCTGAGTTTCGAAAAAATTCAGTGTACATCCTGTTGTGTTTCGCAACGGTGGCCGCAATGGGACGTGCCCGCCTCGCATGCTCCCTTTCAGTGCCTCGGAAGCCAGCGGTTCTGGTGGTTATGGTGGTTCTGTGACAGGTGTAGGCATTGCCAACTCGTGAAGTCATTACTGTCGTTGTTATCCAAAGAGGATTTTTGGACAAGCAAAATTACACACCAGCTAGTTTTACTCACCGGTTTTGTCATGTTTCGCCTCCGTTTTCTGTACACAGGGTTTCAACCAACTGAATGACATTCTATTGGATATAGATAGTCTTTGTCGAGTTGTTGATTCCCAAATATTGGATAGGCGCTCAAGATTTGGGCCGGTTTGTTTCAGTGCGAAACATGGCCATCTTGGTGGCAATTGTTCAGGACCAATCAATTTGGGCCCTTCGACCAAGCTATTGGATATCCATCGATATCCAAATTCACCAAGGGGATCATTCCAATGTCATTGGTGGTCAACTTAGCTTGTCCCGGAAGGACATCCATTTTTTTTTGGCGTCCGCACGTATGATTTTGCGAAGATGATCCAGCAAGAGAATTACGTCCGCAGAAACCTCACGGTGTTGGGGTGAAAGTCAGGATGATTTTTCAGCCAGCAAAATTGTTCTCCCGTACAACCAATAGAGCGGGGATAGAACTTACTGCGAGAAGGATGAACTATCAAGGACCTGTCAATTTGTGGCTTGTTGCACACCTGGCTTTTGACCCCAAGCCCTAATCAGATGAGACCACAGCGACTTTTCTACCCCACTTTTTGGCTGGGTATGACTTGCACATGGGCTACGGGACCAGCCAATTTGCAGGGTTGATTGAATAGTATTGATTTACAGCCACATGAACCACAACCAAAGCTGAAGCACTCGCGATTCCTAGCCCATTGTGGGTCTTTGACGTTGCACCTACCAGAGATGATGTTTTTCCAATCAGCTATGTTTTGATCTTTTTTCCTCCTAGGGTCAGCGCTGTTTGTTAATGCTCACATCGTCCCCATGGTCGCTTCATGATGCACCGTGCTGTCCAAGGTGCCCCTCTTTGCCATTGCTTCAGTTTATGTGCCTTTTGGACCGTGAAGCAGAGACATGGGTGGAACAAACTTCTTGTGTCGAATCTTCCCAAGTTGAGGTGAATTTTCGGTACCCTTTGGGTGTTTCTCAAAATAGGAGACCCCTCAAATCATCCAATGTTAACAATTTGTAGTCTAGAAGCCATCATTTGTGTAATCACAACCCCCCCCCAACCCAGCTGATTTCCAGATGCATAAGGATACGCAGTAGCTGACCGGACGGGGGGGCTTTCTGACCTCAAAATGCCTAGCAATGCTGGCTGATTTGGTATCCAATTCCAAGAAGGGCCTCAGAACTCAAAGGAAATTTCTGTCAGCCATACAATCATACCGAGTCATACCGGGGCTACTGGTTGTCCATGGTTGTCCCCAGGCAAATCAGTTGGCACTTGCGCGTCATGGTCAATGGCGCTGGTGCACCTGCGTGCCCATGTAGTTGTGACACTTGAGGTTCTCTTGAGATTCTGTTTGCTTAAACAGCCCTCTCTGGAGATTCCCATACTTTCAGCTGACCTTGCAACATTTCATCCTTTGTTTTGTCACTGCCACGGGTGGTTGTGTTGTTCTTTTCTGATGCCTTAGTGACCTAGGAGCTTGTTCCTTGCATTGGTGCAATGATTTGTAGAATTGCAAATGCTTGGTAAGTCTGCGCCAGATGGTGGCTTTATTCGAACGACGTACACATGTCACCAAACATGTGCATTTTACTATTTTGCAGGCATTTTGTTTCTGGTTTTGACCCGCAGGTTACAAGTGGGGATTTTGGTAGCGCAGTCAATTAATGCAAGAAAAATTATCAGTGATTCCAGCCAGCAATGTAATTTTGGAGCGGTGATGGCCAAGGGAGATGTGACTTCAAAAGCAAGATGTGACTTCAGCCAGATGGGAGTCAGGACCGAGTGTAATAAATGACTCAAAAGGAGATCTTAACGAAAGACACAAACAGAAACTTACAATTGTGTTGAATTGCAACAATCACATACTTGTCCGGGGACCCCGATAACGGTTTTGTTCTGTGTGGAGAGGTCACTTGATTTGGGGTTAGATCACTTGTGAACCCATCGAACTGTAGAAATGTAATTCCACACTCCAGGATTGCGTATCGGCTAATGGTGTTGACGGGAATTCGTATGTGGGCCAACACCAGACCCCCCAAATTGGATGAACTCTCCCTGGAACGGGACCACATTTGTTACTATCCCGGCCAGCATGTCTTCGAATCAAAGAGAGGGATACGAACAAAATCAATGCAGTGGTCAATCAACCAACCAATCAACCAATCAACCAATCAATCAACCAACCAACTAACCAACTAATCAACCAACTAACCAACCAACCAACTAACCAACTAGCTAACCAACTAAGCAACCAATCAACCAAGTGACCTAGACAGTTCAACGTATGAGTTGATCATTGTGACCTGTAGCCATGTCAGGGCTTGCGCCCAGGCCCAAACAGCTTGAACCGGCTCCGGGAGTTCCGGCCTTGGACAAGTCTAGGTGAGTCGTCAAGATGACCGGGTGGGCCTTGCATGGCTGGTTGATTTGAGTTACTATTTGGCAAGTTTGGGTTCTTGTTTTCAGTTAGATCTTGCTTGGGTATCTTGGGTTGTTGTTGGTTTGAGTTTGCTTTTTGTCATTGCCAGCTCCAGCTGTTGGTTGTTAGTGAAGAATCATGCGACGCGCCGGGTGCAAGACAGTTGTTGAGACACCATGGCTACTGCTGAATCAGGATATCTTTGGGAATGCAACGGCTCATGGGCACCATCCTTGGAGATTGAGAGTGGCAAAATCATGGGTGACTCGAGAGAATTGGCGGAGCAAACTAGGGCATGGGGTGAGAAGTGTTGAACACTCTGCTCTCGCAGGTGGTTCAAGACATCCGAGGATCTTCCCCCTCGGTGTTGATATTGGTACACAGGAGCTTCCTCTTCCTTAGGAGGCGACACTTTGCCACACAAAGATCAGGAAACTGGCACCGATCAGCTTTGTCAATATGTTCACTTCATAATCTGGACAGCGGCACGGAAGTTTTCCTAGCATTTTTCGCTTATGACATCGTGTCCATTCTGATTTATGCGGTAGTTTTTGCACAAAATATTTTGCTATACCCAGGGCCCTGGTTGATCATGGCCGGTTCAACTATATATCTGGTGTGAGGCTCGTACCCGAACTGAGACCGCAACCAGCCGAGAAGAAAAGGAGCAATCAACAAACGGGGTTGGTTGCTGCAGGCCTCATATTGATCCGAGCCTTGTGAAGTAATCACTCTTCTGTTTCCGCTGTTCAGTTGCTGTGTTTGACCACCAAAGATTGTTCTGTGGAATGTAGCCGTGCCAACGGAATATCCATAAGGGTAGCTCTGATTTGTCATGGGCACACCGTTGAACCTAAGCGTCTTGGGGCTTTATTAAGAGGTCGGCTATAGGTACCTGCTGGGACCGTTTCGCCATGGCACGGGAAGTGAAAGGAGATGTGGCAGCTTGGCGGAGTTTGATCACTTTGGGACGCGGGGATTTTGGAATTACTCCGAGTTACTCTTCCTGGTGTGAATTCAGCATAGGTTTTTTGGCAGATGTTTTTCAAGAAAAATGCAAATCAGTTTCAACACCAAAGTGAATCAAGCATATGCTTCATCATTACCTGCTTCAACTCCCTGACGAACTTATCAAGTCCGATTGGCAGGGGCTTCTTGCTGGGAACATGGTGTTTTGCAACTTTCAACTGACGCGCAGTCGTCAGCATCCCCCTGGTTGCTTCCAACAATATATCTTTCCGAAACCTTGTTTCTAATAGTGTTACTATAACAATTCCTCATGATTCCACTGCTATTACTGTCATTTAGTGATTATTTGATATTGTCACAGATAGTGTCACTGCTATTGTCACCTGCCAGGCCGTAGATTGATAGACCATAAAAGAATTGGGCGATCTCCTCATCCCATGCAGCGCAGATCACCTCGTTGACGGCCAACATCCGGAACTGTGGTCGTTTTCAAGACTGGCCGCGGGCTCTACTATTGCTGGACGAATTTGTCTCTCGGCTGGAGCCACTGGCTGTTTCACACTGGCGATCGTTCAAGAGTCAAATCATTCCATCTAAACGTGTTGTTGTGTTCTTGCCGATCATTGTTGGTACTGGTGATAGTTGTAGTTGGTTTAAATTGCTTAGTATTCTTCCCAAGATGTTGTTGGTCATAATATTGTTGTTCATTGTCAAAAAAATGTTGGTTCTTGAACATCTTACTGTTGACCCATGTTGCAAGTGGCGCCTGGGAGTCGGTTTTCCGCCTCAACCAAGGTGGAAAAGGGGTTCCGTTTGGACGTCATCCAATGCTCTGCGGGGATCAAGAGCTGTGGTCAGGCAGGAAACTCAGGATCTGAGAGCGGTAAAGGTCTGGAATTTGGGAATCTGTTTGAATCTTTGGATCTCCTATTGGAAAAGATCATTTTGTTCATTGTTGGATAACCTTTATTTCAATTCATCCAGCAATTCCTTTGAATTTTTGTTGGATAAACTTGGTGACGGGGCCCGATAGAGGCCGTGTGTTCGTAGAGGTTTTCAGGAAAGCGCAAATCATGAAATTGTCAAAAACTGGGAGGTCTTGTCACATTGCATGGATTCCGTGTCAAAAAAATCTTGCAAAAACGTAGAACTGTCGCTCCACGTGATGCGTTTTTGACAACCGTTACAGCACTTTCACGCTTTCGCGTGGTCAAAGTTTCTGGGAACAAAGTTCGCCCAAGGCATGCCATAAAGGCTTTTTTGCATTTGCGGCGCCAGAGCCATGCAGACAAATAGGACATGATACTTTCCGTATCGACATGTCCATCCGAAGAACGACTGGTGTCCGTCTTAGGAATACTTTTCTTGACGTGTTCCCAAATGCAATCCTCCACATCCTCCACAAGACATCAACATCCACCCCACCCCATCGTCCACAAGACATCAACATCCTCCGCGAAGCCTCCACATCCTGAACGTAACATGAACATCCCACGCAAGTACAAACGAACGTTAACATGCCCCACCCCACCCCAACCCAACCCACCCCATCGCCCACAAAACATCAACATCCTCCACGAAACCTCCACATCCTGAACGTAACATGAACATCCCGTTAACATGCCCACCCCACCCCACCCCACGCCACGCCACGCCACCCCACCCCACCCCATCGTCCACACAGAGAGCACGACGTAGACCCTGAAAACGTGCACGAACGCACGGCCTCCATTAGGCGCCGCCACCATAAACTTGATTTCATTCCTACTTGAGTCATCTACTTGAGAGCTCTTTTGTTTGGAATCTCCTATTTCAAGAGTTTTTTGGCTTATGCTTCGAATATATTTTGGTAGACTTGGCATGTCATTGGTAGGTGGTGCATGTGATTGTATAGGTGTGATTGACTGTGATTTTTGGTTTCTTGCATGCCCTTTGGAATCTGGATCCTGGTAACCGTGCAAGGTAAGGACTGTTCGAGTAGTGGAATTTGGATCCAGATTATTTACCACCTTGCCAATAAACCTTTTCAATGAGGCCAACAGGAAATTTGCATCGGAAAGTTAGACAAGCTAGGGGGAGGCTTCAACTTAGCTTTGATCTTTGGGTATCGCATCTCCATGTCATCATATTCTGCTATAGAATTCAGCCCTGCGAGAAAGCACTCTGATCATGCTAAAAGGCTCAATCTCCTATATCAACATACGTACATACATACGTACATTTTGCAGAAAGGTCATTGTGTTCGTTGTTATCGCAATGCTTCTTGTGATGCGTATTGTCACCATGGCGATCCTGGTTCTTCTCTGAATAAGCAGCACATGAATCGAATGATTATTCCTTCCATTATGCCAAATGATGTGTTTAGATATTCTCAGACACCGAAGCATACCATTGTCATACATGGCCTTTCGGTATTGCTGTATTGCATCATATCACATGTTATAAATATGTATGCACTATTTCATTTTCTTATGTATATAAATATACATACAGAAAAGCAGATATATATATATATATACATACATATATATATATATATATGTATGTAAGTATATATAGATATATTTAGTTAGATAGAGTGATAGATGTCATTCGGGTTCGTGTGGGGTTTCATTGTACCAGCCTATGGGTGGTCCCCAGTCTGAGGCGCAGCAATGGCAGCAGTCTCTGCGACTGTTGGGGAAGGCGCTCCAAAGTTCGCTGCGTCGTTTGGAGGTAGCATGGTCTGCCGCGGCCAAAGCCTGCAGCGGATGGCAGCAGGTGCCAAGGGGAGCCTGTGAAGATGTGCAACGCGAACAGGTAGGTCCTGTAGCGAACAAGTGGGTATAGCACAGGTATAGTATAGGTGTACAGTTCGAAGTGCGAACTTCTGGAACAGGTTTCAATTCGAATTCTCTCTACTAGTGCCCACTGCCGGTAGAATGTCATGGTTATACAGAAAAGCATAAATACATGATATCTGTCTTCCATATCTATTACTTCTTCCTTCCTTCCTTCCTTCCTTCCTTCCTTCCTCCGCCTCCTTAACTGCCAGTGTCCGATATCAGTGAGCACCGTTGGGCCTCAGATGCCCGTGTCGAATCTCAGTGAGCTCCGCTGGACATCAGCCGCCGATGTCCGCGCTCAGTGAGCGCCGTTAAGCCTCGACCGCCAGTGTCCAAGCTCAGTGAGCACAGCCGAGCCTCAAATGCCAATCTCCGATCTCAGTGAGCGCGTTTGGACTTGGACTGCAAGAATGCCAGAAAATAATCCAGAAACAATGCCAGAAAGAATGCCAGATAGAATGCCAGAAAGAAGGCCGGTAGATATGAAAAATAGAACACCAGAAGTATTTGTCAGATAGAATGAATGATGTGCCGGGTAGAATGCCAGAAAGATATGCCAGATAGAATGCCAGAAGGAAATGCCAGATAGAATGCCAGAAAGACATGACAGAAGAAAATGCCAGATAGAATCCCAGAAAGAATGCCAGAAGATATGCCAGTTAGTATGCCAGAAGATATGAAAAATAGAATGGCAGAAGATATGCCAGAAGTAAATGCCAGAAGATATGCCAGATAGAATGCCAGAAGACATGCCAGAAGATATGCAAGATAGAATGCCAGATAGAATGCCAGAAAGAATGCCAGAAAGAATGCCAGAAAGAATGCCAGAAAGAATGCCAGAAGATATGCCAGATAGAATGGGACCATGTTATGCCATGGTGGTGGGGATCACTCGAAGTAAAGTGATTTTTCATTTTTCTCAAAGGTTTGGCGTTTTGTCTATGTTAGCAAGGTTGTATTTTTTAAGGGTGTTTCGAAGAAACGCACCAAATTGTCGTTGTGAGAAATGCAATTGCCGTCACCGTGGTATTTTCAAGGTTCTTGCAGGTTGAAGGAACATGACAACACATATGATGCGAACAATATCAAAAATTGTGTTGAAATGGAGGCCGAAAGTCGGCTTCCCTTTTTTGCACGTTCAAATTCTATTGATATGTCATCGTGATGACATAGTCTTGAGCGAACATTTTTCATGGGGTTTGCTTTTTTTTGTTGAATATATATATATATATATATTTTACGCATTTCTAAACTTCATGTCACCCAGTAGACCTTTCAGGTAGGCCCATTTGGGGACGGTGGCCATGTGGCCATGCATGTCTATGTAAATTCCAATAGTTAGGTACGTATAATCTGAATATCAACATACGCATATATATATATATACATACATATACATAATGAATTTGAAAACATATGGTGTAAAGTGGAACTGTCGAACCGAAAGGATGCCCTTTGCCCTGAGAAGTCGGCAGCATGGCTAGGCCTTGCAATTGGCCAGTGCTGCGGGAGATGAATTCACTGAAGCAGCTGCCATGCGGACGTGTACCAAGGCGGTTACAGCGGCACTTCGGGCTGACACCGACCAGTCATCAAGTGAGTAGCTTAATTATAGCTCCTCTCAGATCCTCGGTTTCCCAAAGCTTCATCCTTACTCACAAGAACACACATCAAACAAGTTTCCAACTTCAAAACTCACGGCAGGAGAGTCTTTGGACGACTACCTTGGAACTTTTTTCGGTCAAGCGCCGTCGAAGCTTGGTCCAGTACAACACGGTCCTTTCCATCGTGGAATGGACCCATGCGCTGCAGCTCCTGTGCGAAATGCAGGGAGGTTCGCGACCTGCTGGGGTTGCAGCCGCTGTGGTCTAAAGTGCTTTGCCCTGGGCGGGTGAATCATTGAAGCATGGCCTAAGCATAGCAATGTCCGCCATCCTCCACATATCCGAGTTGTATGAATTCGTGATGTGCCACTAAACATCACGAGTTTCTCGGCGAGGCAGAGGCAACGACATGAAATTCTGGTGACCAACTTCTAAGTCGAAGTGATTTTCATCACTTACCTTCCTACAACATTTTACCACCAGGAGGGGATGGTTAGCGATGGGGGACCCGGGCCACTGGTCAGGGCAGCTGGAAGCTGATGTTGTCACCTTTGGCGCGGTGATGGCCAGCTGCCAGATGTCGGACCAATGGCAACTGGGAAGCACCAGTTACGGCTTCTAAGGACTTGGACTTGGCTGCGACTTGATTCTTGGTTCATTAGCCATTCACCATAGATCCAACTGTGAATAAACGTTGACAACCAGTCAATGGTGAGTCATGGACAAAGTCACTGCTCTGCCAGGCAACCTACCAGTCAATAGTGGGATGATTCCAAGTTGGCAAGAATTTGAGCCTCTGATCACCAACCAGTTCGACCATTTTCAACACCCTGGGTTGTTTTCAAGGGTTAATGCCCTTCTATATCCATCATTGGAATCCGAAACTGAATCAAACAGTGTTTGTGCAGAGAAAACCTGACTCAACCATAATTACAGCGTGGCTGTGGCTCACATTCTCAGCCCACAGCACCCACGTGGGGTCCAGTTTGCGTTTTTCCCGAAGCCACCAATGGGAATACACAAAGTAAGCACTTTGTTTTGTGGTTCATGGGACGCTGTGCCTGATTTTGTTTGCTGCCAAATTTGATTTCTTTTTGCTAGTCACAGAAAAGGCAGAACCGTGGAACTCAGTGTAGCTCCGTGGAACTCTGTGGGACAGGTTGCGACTTCAAACAGAAGTTCTATGGCAAGTTTCCTCACAAAACTTCAAAACTTCAATGTTTCACAAGTGTCCGTTTTCTGCTGCATTTCCCATGTTCAGATTTGGTGCATCGGGACCGCCTTGAGCGCACCATTGAGGCAATGGGTTTTGCAGATTTTGGATGAGTTGCAAGATGTACAAATTCAAAAGAATTCATTCGTCTACAACATCGTGGCTCGGCGGCTCGCGGAAGGACAGACCCAATGAGTGCAAAAAGTTGATTGGAATTGGAGCACGTAGGTGACTATGAGAGCTCAAGCAGGGAAACCTCACAATTTTGTTGTGCTCAACTTACCGTGTGACTTCGAATTCTCATCAGGGAATCAGCCGATTTGAGGGCTCAGTCTTGTCCAACCATCTATCCGTATAAGTGCTGCTGGTCCAACAAACATCCCCAGTAATACCTGGTAGTATTGCTACCTGCAGTCTGCAGTGATCAGCAAGTCCTGACCAATAATCGAAAGTCGTAGTTGATGTATATGTACAGATGTATGTATACTTATATGATATGTATGAAATAATCAAACGCATAGTTGACAAACACACATGGTATATATGTATATATATATATTTATATTGATATATATATATATACATGATATATGTATGCATATCTATAGATATACTTTTTCATTTACACATGCACATCTTTAAGTAAACATACAAATGTATATACGCCGAACAAGGCCTTGTCCCTGGCGGGTCAATCATTTGTGGGTGGGCCATGCATCAAGGCCATCAAGGCGTGTGAAAAGTCGAGTTCGCTCTGGGAAAGGGCCCTGTTTCTTTGTCGCCAATTGCAGGACGCAATTTCTCCAAAAGACCTGGTGAGGGTTCTGAGAGGGTCCCACTGAGATGGGTCGTGGTCCAAAGCGTAGCTTATGAGTTACCCATATCTTTTTGAGCTCATGATTCATGATTGTGATCCTCTATCACAAGTTCAGCATTTAGCATTAATAAAGAAATCAAGTTGCTGACCCTGGCATGAGCGTTCCGTTTCAGCTCGGATCATTCAGAGCAGACATCAGCAGTGGCACATAGAATCACCATTGAATCTTTTGCTGGGATGCAGGTCCATCAAAACCTTATGGGAAAATAGAGAATGAAACATGACGGAGACTGCAAACATATTCGTGCACTGTCAAGTGGCATACCCCCACAATTGGTGGTTGCCCAGTTTCCCTGCCATGAAATGACATTTTGGGACTGGCGATAGTATCATCTATTTATGATCAGTCTCGTTGTCATATTGGTCATTAACCATTGTTGACCACAAATTGATCATCAATTAACCATTTACCAACCACCATTGACCATCAATGAAGCGAACACTATGTATTGCCCATTGATTATTGCTTCCAAAAAAACACTCTGCCTGTGACGGGAGAAAATTTGAGACACTTCCCCTCAGGAATCCAAAGTCAGCCAACCAGGATTGCACTCGGTAAAAAATGATAAATGGAAAAATGCATGAATTCATCATGATAATAAACATAATGTACATATATTGTATATCTACATACAGGTGGCAACTGGAACATCATCCATGTGGACATTGCATGGTTCACAGGGTATCCCATCTCAAGCCTTCGACCATTTCTGAACTGGTGTGAACCAGTGTGTCCTGCCTCCACATACCGGCCGTAGCAACAAAACCGATGCTTCATGACCTTACACATTTGAAAGTTAATTGAGATGTATTTCTTTCAAAACCATCTGAGATTTGGACAGCCGTGAAATCTCAGTATTCTTCTCAACTTTGGAGGCTTCACCCAAGTAATCACAACTTTGACCCATCCCAATCCCGATGGATCAGCTGGTCGTAGGAATTCTTGTAGCTACAAGTCGCTTCAAAGCGAAAGCCTCCCGTGTGACATGATTTACTGTCTGTTGGGTCTTCTCTGACTCTTTTCGTTGGAGAGACTTCTCTGGCAGCCAACGTTGAAGCTGAATCATTTGAATCTTAAGATGGTCCCGAAACAACCAGCGATAGTATGAAAATCATCAGAAAACATGCATATTTACACATGTATTCACGCAGATGCATATGATATATATATATATATATACAGTTTTTACAAATCAAGAGATACACATGCAAACACATACAATAAGCATATTGAGCATATTAAGCATATGCATATATGAACACATCGCACCCACAAACCACGTCTGCTCCAGGAGATGAAGATGGATGACTTGGTGACGTGTAATTCGATCATCGGTGCATGCAGCAGTGCCCTGCAATGGGCGCAGGCCGTGCAGCTGCTGCAGCGCTGCCGTTGGAAGCCCAACGTGGTGACGTTCAACGCGGTGATCTCTGCGTGTGTGGAACGATGGTGGATGGTTACGGAGCTGCTGGAGCAGATGGAGCTGCAGATGGTGAAGAAAGATGCGCCTCGGAGAACTTTGGGAGCAGCTTAGCATTGTCGCTGGGGATGTTATCATCCATTTCTGGTCAATTGTACATCATTACATTGAGTGTTTTCATTTTCCATTCTTGCCCTGTATGCATATATTTGGAATCTTGTCATATGATATATATATATATATAGATATGTGTGTGTATATGCATGCATATTTATTGTTAATGATCGCCACTCACTATTGATGAAATCACGATCATGATCATGATCATGATCATCATCATCATCATCATCAGCATCACCATCACCATCACCATCACCATCACCATTACCATTACCATCATCATCATCATCATCATCATCATCATCATCATCATCATCATCACCATCACCATCACCATCACCATCACCATCACCACCATAACCACCACTATCATCAGCTCTATCGCCATCACCATCATCACCATCACCATCACCATCACCATCACCACCATAACCACCACTATCATCAGCACTATCGCCATCACCATCATCATCATCATCATCAGCACCATCATCATCATCATCAGCAGCAGCAGCAACAGCTTTACCATCATCATCACCAGCACCACCACGACAACCAGCATCATCATCATCATCATCATCATCATCATCATCACCATCACCATCACCATCACCATCACCATGATCATTACCATCATCATCATCATCATAATCATCATCATCATCAAAGCCAACTGGTAAAAGCTCATGGCAATTGGTCTTCCCTAAAATACCTTTGGCTGCTCACATTCTTAGATTGTAGGGGAGAGAGAAGGAATGAGGATTGCCAACAGCACGAGACAATAGCAATTGGACAATGGTTAATCAACAGTTATCACTAACCAGTAGCCAACCTTCAGACATCAATGCTTCACCACCAGAATCATTACTCATTGCCAAAATAACAGGAATCGATTTTCAACGATGGTAACCACGATGCTTTCATAAACCCATCACAGTTGTTGACTTGATCCTCAGGTGGCCACCTACAACTTTTGCATGAATGCCTGCACCAGGCGCGCAGGACAGGAGAACGGTGATGGATCGGTCCTTTTCTTTTTCATAGCCATAGCGCTGCGCTGACCAAACATATCCGTTGCCCTGAGCATATGGGGGTTATTCTTAACGGAAAAACCAATTTGATTATATTTATCAGTTTACTCTTGCTTGAGGCGCGCCATAAATCCACATCTAAGGAGCGCAAAGCTATCCTGGGAAATCAGTGAGCATCACCAGAACGCGAACAAGTCAGGCTGAAAGATGTTGAAAGTTGTACGGTACCAACAAGTCGCAGCAGATGTAGCCTTCTACGAGCTCCGCAAATTTGTTGCACTTTTCAATACGTCCACGTTCGACTTGGGTTCACTTGGCTTCTATTTTCAAACGCATGGAGATTCATTTGCATTTGTGTCGTGTTGGATTGAGAACAGGACCCCCTATTTCCTTGGATGCACCTTCGCCACCCGGCGTCGCCAACAGCTTCCAGGTGCAGTGAGTGGCAGCACGCCCTGTGTTTCTTGCGAGATCTTCGTGCAAACTCCATGGAGGAGCGCTCGGTCTGCAGCCGGTGGGCGCCATAACGACCAAGGTTAGCAGCGCAGCAAGGACAAACAGAATAACCACAACAGCACCAGCAACAAGGAGAGAACTCTTATCATGTTTGATTGATCGATCGATCGGTTGATTGGTTGCTTAGTTGATTGACGAACAATGTAAGGCGGATATGACCAACAACATCAGTAGCTGGGAGTATCGTCTGTGAATTTGGATTCTCTATGAAGCTTGGCAAGTACCCAGCAGATTTTTTGGCATTGCAAATCTGCACTTCCAGTGCATTTCACAATCGGTACGCCTGGAGCATGAGCATGAATGAGTTGTGTGCATACAGTCTGACCGTTGTATACCAACTCTTCCATTTGTTGCCCAACATCCCTTCCAGTTCTTGAGCTAAATTTGGTCTGATTTTCCTCAGCCCTGGGTTGACGGTT
Organism: Symbiodinium kawagutii; assembly: GCA_009767595.1. NCBI lineage: Eukaryota > Dinophyceae > Suessiales > Symbiodiniaceae > Symbiodinium > Symbiodinium kawagutii. Next base: position 545,243 of record VSDK01010813.1, on the reverse strand, counting down.
CCTGGAATTCTTCGCATCAATGTAGTGATGCTTTGCATTCAATTCATGTTTTGCGTTGAGCATGTTTAAGGTGGGCTAAGGCACTAGCTGCTGTCGGTATCTATCGTTACTGTAATTCAATTTTGTGGAGTTCCTATGGGGCTGGCGCCTCCTCCTCATCGTGGTGCTCTCGGCTCCGGCGGGGCGGGCGGTGAGGGCTCCTCGAGTTCTCAGCCTTGCATAGGTCAATAATTCTGAATCATGAGCCTGTCGAATTCTCGAAAACTGCATTCTTGCACGGTGCTTCGGCTACACAGACGTTGTTCATGTGTATATGACGGTCAGTGAGGGGATCAAAGGGGTTCGTTTGCGTGGTGAAACGCCGGCAGGAGCGCAACATGTCGTATGACTTGGCTACTTGGGCCTGTTGGAGACAGAGCGTCGTTTGCGTGGTGAAACGCCGGCAGGAGCGCAACATGTCGTATGACTTGGCTACTTTGGCCTGGTGGAGACAGAGCGGTTCATTGAAGCACCAGGCGGATGGAATCCGTTTCTGTTCTTCAAGTATGTAGACAAGTATGTAAAAAGGACAGAATCTGTTTCTTTGTTTCTTAATCTCTCCGTTTGACTGTCTACCTGTCTATCTGTCTATCGATCTACTGACCTATCTATCTATGGATCTGACTCTCTACCTGCATCTATCTTTATCTATTGTCACTATCTATCCCTAGCTAACTTGTAGCTCCGTTGATCTCTCTCTGTCTCTATTGGAACATGAAGAAATGTCGCGAGACCTTCACTTTTTTTTTCAATTTTTGCGTCCACATGCTCTTTGCGCCATATCGGCGTGCACTTTTCGACATGATAGCACCAAAAAAGGTTGTGAACGCATGATGTTTTTAGAAGTTTGAATTGCAAGTGTGAGTTGTGCCACAGCCGCATGCACCCTTTGGACATCTTAGCTTCCAAAAGTGTTCTGCCGTCCTTAGTTTTTTATGACTTTGGCTTGAAAATTTGCTTCGCGCCACAGCCGCGTGCCGTTTTTGCGCAAAGCTTTCAGACATCGGCGGCCACCGCTGAGCCTCCCTCTCCACCATCCCAGAGCACAAACCTAAACAAAACACAGCATTGAGCGTGATCTCTATCAGTCACACGGCCACATCTCTGTCTCTTAATATCTCTTCTTCTTCTTCTGACATTTCTAGTTCATGACCTGCTGTAAATTTCCATCCGTGGGACGCTTGACTTCCACACTTTCTTTGATCAAACGAATATGTTGCATCAGATGCACAAGGAATGTACATGTCTGAATGTTGCCGACGCAGAGATTTCTTTAATCCTTTAAGGAACTCTGATTGGAACCACAATTACACATATGATGGACAAGCTGGACATCTCCACGATACAAAGGTAGTCTCTAGGGGAGATGCGTGGCCAACCATGCGTTGTTGGAGTATAATTGAACGATTTTCCAGTGGGCTTAGTTGGACAGCCCATTAAGTTTTGGCGTGCAATTGTGGACAGCCCAGAGTTGTGAGATGGATGTAAATCACCCCATGACAAACACAAACCATGATCAAATGGCTGTTGGTTGTTGAGAATCTTTCATACAGTAATTAGTCATCATCGTATTTCACCCTTGTTGTTGTTTGAAGCTTTATCAAGATTTTGTTCTTATGCAAATGCTTATTGTTCCCACTAAATGTGCCCTGTTTTTTCTTTGGCGGGAGTTTGATTTGCAGGGAAGGGGAACAACCGGAGTCACCCTAGCTGTAACCGAACCATCAAGTAGCATGGCCGCTTCCTGGGTGGCCTTGTTAGAAGCACTCAGCGGTGGGATTCATGGCCGCTCTGGGCCAGAAGGGCTGTGGAAGAGCAGTGAGGATGTCGATGTTGACGACGATGATGACGATGACGAGGATGACGACGCTGATGACTGATGTACTGGTGATGCTGAAGATTTTGGTTGAGACGAAGACGATGCTTGTGATGAGCTTTCCCGGCTGAGGCGATCAGCATCTCCATGATGCGTCCCCTAGACACCGGCTGAGCCCGCAAGTGCCGAAAATTGCGGTTGTTCCTCCAAGGTTTGTCAAAAATCCACATAGATATTGGAGGATCATCCAAAGTTGTGGCCAGATGGAGATACTCCACACTACCAAGACACAGTAAGCAAATATACTTTTGGGCAATGGAATACCTCCATCCAGGTCCACAATTAGGGCCACTTACCATTCCAAACTGCGCGAACGGCACACTGTTTGGGGCCGCCGGGGATACCATGGATCGTCGAAAAAAGTTGAGCGCTTGATCTCCGCGGAATGGCAGCAGCGAAAGAAAAGAAACGACTTGTCGTTGGAGGGCGCATGTGAGCAGAATGAGAGGCTCTGATGACAACCCCAAGAGATTTGAGAATTTCTTTTCGTGTGATGCAGGAAATCCCTCAGAGTTTTATCCGGCTTGGGGCTTCTCCAAGCTTGATGCCCGTCTTTAGCTGAATCAGCTGAATCCCAAATTTTCTACATCGAATTGAGCTCTGTTGCAACGGCGGAGCTTTTCGTTGCAACCAGCGCTTCAGTATCACCCTGAAGCAATTTTTTACAAGGTTTTGATGACATATGATTCTGGCGGAAACACCTCGGATATCTATTACCATTCAAGCCGACAAAGTGGGAGAAATCCAATCAGCAGGGTACAGAGTGGGCACAGATGGCGGCACTGTTTGTCAGATGCAGCCGACCAGTTTAAGGGGCAACGCGGTCAGACCTGGCCAAATTAGATACGAGTCAACAGGCATTTCTTACAATTCTTGATGCTTAGCCTACCCTGATCCTAGAACGATCCTCTGCACTTCACCTACTTATTTACGGCTGGCCAGTTGGTCATGATGATGTCAGCATGCGATACTTTACAACAATACCACCACTTGAAGGGTTATCAACAGACCATTATGCAGAAATTTCATCAATCCATCGACCGATGGTCCACATTGAAGAAACATGTCACTAGTTCTTCGCATTTTGGTTCATTGGTATCCATCAGTTCATTGAACCACTGAAAAGCAACTATAAACTACTGGTGTTACCAGTGGTACCCAGTGGTACCCAGTGGTATGCAGTGGTACCCAGTGGTACCCAGTGGTACCCAGTGGTAACCAGTAGTGGTGATACCTGAGGTGTCACCAACCCATTGCTTAGATTTCAGGGTCTCAACCCGCTGTGAGGTCGACACCTGGCTCTTCTTCGATGGGGTCTGGATGCCCAGGACAGTTGGACTTGTAGATTGGTGCGGTGGAATCAGGTTTTGACATATTTTGGCTTATCATCTTTGAAGGGGACGGCAAAGGGGAACTATTCGGGCTGGTGGTTAGGAGGGAGCTAAGGAGCCAGGGGTATCCCTATACCCTTTTAAAGGGGAAGCTAAGGAGCTACAAGGAGTGCTGTAAGCAGATGGTAGGTAGTGTTCGTTTACATGGACAGAAAGATTGTTGCAGTGACGCTCAAGAGAGCACAACATTGGCAAAACTCGGAATTTCGTGCATGGGTACGATTTCCCAGCAGTGGTTTTGAGTGACGTTCTGTGATCAAGGGGCACGCAATGAAATGATCCACTGCCAAATGATGAAGTTGCACATTCCTCTTTCCAGCCGAAAGGCTGTCGTCCTTTTGGCATTGCATGTACGTGTAACTGCGAGCCAGTGCTTGTTACAACATTTGATGGGATCTCTTTCGGCTGGATCCACCGTGTGCCTATGGAGTTGGTGGCTGGAACGCGAGGTCTGCAACCTGTGTGACGGCTTCGTGAACTTTGTGTATGCCGGGGACTCCACGGGCCGTCCGGGGGACCCAGGGATGGGATTGCGGAGAGCGGCTGGGTGACGGGCCAAGGATCATCAGCGATCATGCCATGCCAGAGTTTCGCTGTAAAAATGGATGTTCACGTTTTCAATTTTGATGGTAATTATTCGGTATTATTCCATACTCCCGTTGAGAGTCAACAATTGTGAGAAGGCTGGACTGTTTGCGATGGGTGAACTGGGCAGGCTCCTTGGTGCCCTTTTCCGTGGCTGTCTCCCTAGGATCATGCTTGGCAGAGCACGCTTTACGGACAACCCATAGCCATGTGGCGCACACTGCCAGCAATCTGAAAGATTGCTACGACTGATCGTAAATCAATGAAAAGGGGACTCTTAAACCGCCAGCCATCCGAAAGTAAATGTTGCAATGGTTCTAATTTCTGATCTAGTAGCCCGCAACGATGTTTGAGGGAGCAACGATGTTTATGGGAGTGATCCAATGCTTGGCTTCCTTTTAAGAAAAGATGATATGTCATGTTCCCTCGTGCACATTGTACTGAACATCCACCAGTGTAGGGTAGATACTTACGATTGACTTGCCTGGAATTTTCTCTGAAGGTACTAGTCCTGAGTAAGATGGAACCATCCCGCAGTTGCTCACACTTCGCTTTCAATCTCCAGTTGATGAGACATGGATTTGCTATTGACTTCTGCTTTGGCTGGTGCAATAGCATGGCAGTAGTGAACTTGTTCAAACATGAGGAACAGGGCCACTATTGATTTGGGGAGAGGAATTCCTCTCGGATCAATGGTCAAATCCGAGCTTTGTGCCAAGAATAGCCAGAACTCCAGTCATTTGAGGATTAGATGAGCATGTCCTATTGCAGAGTTGTTTTATGTTCCTGTTTTGTTGGCTCTACAAATGATCAATGTTGGGATCCCAAACCGTTTGTTATCGTCTGTTGGTGAACCAACGTTTTGACCAACCCCAAAAGCCAAATAAAAAGACCTTGTTTGCTGCAATTTTTCATGCATGATTAGATGACTCTCATTTTGAATCAGTCTGATCTTCAACTGCGAGCGATGTCCTTAAATCATTTCGGGTGTCAATTTCAGGTGTCCACCGTTTTCCCGTACCTCGTGGAATCGCACCACCAGGTATACGTTTTGGAGCCCTTCAGAAGCATCGAGAACTGCTGGAGAGGCGCGGGAGACCTGATTCCTCATGGTTCAGGCAGGTGGTAAAACCATCCAACATTGGTGGGTTGATTCTTTTTGGGGCTTGGGAAACCAACAGTTTGGGCCACGACATTTTTTAGGACCTATCATGACTTACCAACATCTGATTAGACCAGGCTGTTGGGATGTGAAGAGTCAACCCAAGCTCTACAAAAAGGTTGGCTGGGGACGCATGCTTGAGCAGTGTCAGAGAAAACGAGGCGTAGTGGTCTTTGGGGCCAAGCCCTTGGCTGGTGCCATGTTTTTTTTGTAAAGATGACGTGAGCAGTTGCCCATGTTGCCCCATCACCACGGACGCCAGGCACGGTGCTGCTAAGTATGCAGAGGGCGGTGAGGAGGGCATGCCAGATGCTGAAGACTTGGACATGGGGGCGAAGCGCTTGGCATCTTCGTGGCCCAGCAGTTTTGATTGGATACCAGTCGTCACTTTCAACTTGGCGATTTTGAGCAGGGGTGAGTCCATCTAGATGGTGGGTGATTGCACATGGGAATGCCGGAACAATTACAATCAGGATCATTCATGGAGTTATGATGACATTCCCGTTCCAGAGAAGCCCTAGCTGTCAGTCGATTATCAGTCGGGGGTCCATGACGGGGGTCATCTGTCCAAGGTCCACCGTCGTTGTTATTCAGGGCGGTGAGGCGGATTCTTGGGGCAGGGCTTGCCGTGTTGAGTTAGTGGATGTTACACCCCCGCTGGAAGTGGAGATATGACGGTCTGAGATTTCTGACATCTGTAGGCATAAAGACATTCCATTTCAATGTATCTCTCTCGCTCTATCTTTTGCATATGATGCTGATCCAACTGTTGGCTCATCACTTAACCCACCTGTCGCTTGGCTGAACAATTTACACCACAAACTTCAACCTTATTCTTGATAATAACTGATAGCCAATGATGACCAATATTTGGAACCACCATAGTTCATGAGCGATTATCAATCATTGATCTAGCAGTGGTGAACTATTAGTTAGCAATGACAATTCTGAAGGATGTGCTAGCCATGGACTGACCGTTTTGTTTTTGGGTAATCATCATGATTATTGCCTGTTAATCAACCATTCTTAATCGTTATTTGCACCTACGATTACTACGCATGCTGCTATTGACACTCACTATTGACCATGGGCATCATCCCATTCATGATTATCTCACTACCAACTATTATTCCTATCAGAATCATGATTATCAATTAACAAATTGACAATTTTCGTTGTTGTCAACTAACCATCCCATTCACCATGGGCATTTCTTGACACCAGTATCAACTAAGCATTCTTATTCACCATGGAATGACTGAACAATTTGACCATTATTCAGCATGATAACCGTCCAATTGATGATTATCTAATGCCCGACTATGAAAATATCATTAAGAAACCATTCTCATTCACCATGGGAATTTAACCGTAATTTCACCATCATTCACTACCCTGATTTAAGAATTATTCACCATGATTCTCCATTCATTCTTGTAGATTGGTCGCTGGGCGTCGAGTGGAGCTTTGCTGCGGAGGTTTTTGTGCGTTCCTCGGCAGCCCTGAGAGTGCTGGCTGCCATGGACCAACCATGGAGGTGAGCCGCTGAAAGCGTTGACCCATGGGGAGGCTTGGGTGAATGGCTTGGTTATTGATGAGGCGCTTGATGAATGGTTGATGGATTAGTGATTGGGCAAATTGTTGATGATTGGATATATAATGGATAAGTGGGGATCAAACATGAGCTATTTGTGGTAAGCAACTGGTGATGGATCATGGAGTAGTGGCTGATGGTCGAGAATGGCTTAACAGTGAGAAGTACGAGATTAGCAACTGAATAGTGGTTGGTAAAGGCTCAGAATGGTGAGTTGGATGGTCGACAATGCTCAAATGATTAATAGTAATGTTCGATGACGGATCAATGGTAGATAAAGATTCGTAGTGGCTGGTTAACCATCGTAGGCAACTTTGTAATGCCTATGGTCACTAATGATGCTAGTGGTTTTGAAAAGGTTGTATGGTGGATTATTGTAGATACTGACAAGCAATTGAGGGCGTTATATGGCGGTATACCAATTCTACTCTCTCTTATATGGGTATTTGATACCGACAATTTCACGTAAGCCAGGGGGGGTATAGTGAAATGGCTCATGCCATTGTGTTCTATTCGACTGAAAGGGATATGTGTGGGAGAAGACTGATCAACTATTGATCCAACTGCTGGTTGACTCTGCGACTGAAAGGCCTCCAACACAAAGTAATGACAACGTCAACCAGTTTCCAAGGTCCTAAAGGCCCGAGGTTATGTCGTCCGTCCGAAGCCCCCAGCCACTGAAAGCGGTTGCAAGGCACCCAGCCCACGGATCGATGTTTTGTGATGCCACTTGGGCTCCACGGGGACAACGACCACAGGCCCCAGGAAGCAGTTTGAACCCGCCATTCTTGCGATTCCCCGCTTCAAATGATAGAACTTCATGTCGGAGTGAAATTTTTCCCTCCAGGATGCTGGCGGTCTTCTACTTAGTGCCGCTACCCCTGCGGGATTTCGTGTGCTCGCCTTAGTCACACGGAAGTGGCGGCGGGGTCAACCAGTCATCCGGTGTCAAGGTGATGGTCCCGAAGGTTATCGCTCGGATCTACCATGTGGCCTTTTTTATCTTTTGTCTTGCTCCTCAAGTATATCATGGCGCGGAATTCGGGCCGGATTCCACATACACTCTGTTGTTTCGGATAATCTCCAACAAGGATCCACTTCCTCCGCATGGCTGCAGTGGTGAAAGCTTAGATCCTACCAAAATATTGTTAAGGCCAAAATTGGATGTTTGTACTTGCTATGAGTTAAGCGGTCTGATTTTTTCCACATGCGCACACGCAGACGCTGACAAATGGGTTCTGCATCATTCATGAAAGGGTTATTTGAGAGCTCTGACCTGTGTCACATGGACATACCGAAAAGACCTGATGTGTACAGTCTCGTGTCCAGTCAGATACATTCATATCCATCAGGAAATTGATCCAGAAGACATCGTGGGTTTAGTAGTATTGCTCATCCATGAATTTGTCATTGACACCTCTTGATCCGTTTTTGTTACTTCATCTTGCGCAACTGCAAGGTATCGTACGGTTGGGCAGAACCGTTACGCGATCTTTGGCAAGAAGGTGCTAATCCGATGTGGCTGCATGGGTTGGGATCGCTACCTTTAGAAGTTGACTGAAGTTGACGGCACAGCCGTGGTGTTTCCCTGGTGTTTCAGCACTGTTCTTGGTCACATGATAATCAATCGTTACTCTCCATGTCCCTGAAGCATAACGCAGGTCAATACCAAATAGGTGGCCAAAGACTCGTGCAGTCAGCATGCCAACAAAGACTACTTATATTCTCTTCTTTTTGTAATGTTCACCGAGGCAAAGCCATGCCTGTATCTCAAGTGGTGTCAGGTAGACTGCCCATCACTGCTGCTGGAGTGATGCTGGCTGCCACTCAGCAATCTGGAGCCAATGTCAGACTGCCATGATGATGTCCAAGTCTCCAAAATTGTTTGTTCACAAGAAGAGTATATGTTACACCTATTGTCTTCAATGTCAATGGATGTCAATGGATGTCAATGGTCATTGAAATTTTGGGCAAAGGATGAATAAATGGATATTGAGAGGCCTTGATGTATGGATCGCAGGGTTTGTCCACCGACTAATGGCCGTACCAGCAAGTGGTATTGTTATCTTCAGCAGAACTTCGGGAACACCAATTCTCCTAGATCGTTGTTTGCACATCACATGTTACCAACCATGGTTAACCAACACTTATCTAGCCCTTTTTGGCCATTCGTTCGCCATGGACCAGTACGAAGCCAATTCACCATTGATTAGCCATGATTGAGCAGCCGAAAAACTTCTCTTGCCGTGGCTTCAGCACAGAGTCAACTGGAAGCTCCCCAGGCGAAGTGCATGACGCCCTCTGGAGACTTCAAGAAGAGGCTGTGGTGGGTTGGAACTCCCTCAGGTAGAAGGTAGAAGGTAGAAGTGAATTCCTCCAAGTGATAGCTAGCATTTGGTTGCTAATCATGGTCATACAGCTTATAACTCCAAGCCTTATTGACTTATTTCCAAGGGTTGTATCCCACTAACTCCAACTGCACATCCAACCTTATTGGCTTATTTCCAAGGGTTTTATCTCACTAACTCCAACTGCACCAAACCAGGTATATTTGATGGACACAAGCTATGGCACAATTTGTGGGTCGTGAATTCAGATCTGCCATTGTTGAGCTGTAAACTCACTGGCCTGGGACCCACGGGCAGGATTGGTTGCTGGCGACTTAGGAGGGTTAACCCACAAGTATTGGGTGCAACTTGGGAGCATTGGTGGATCAGCCATCAGTGGGTGGATCATTTTTGTGGCTTTGCTACAAGGGGATCGTCATCCTTGGGAATCTCTATTGCTGAGACATTTTGGTACATCTCAAGTAGAGTAGAGACTCTTTACATCTTTGCAGGTGGATACTCTTCACATCTTAAGTAGGTACTCTATGGTGCTCTTATTCTCGCAGGGTTTCACAGTATTTGTTGCCTCCGGACCTCAAAGAGCCCTTCACAGGTATCCTAGGCTTTGGAGCGACTATTCCAAGTGTTTGTACAGAGTTCTACCCTTGGATTGAGGGCAATGACAGTTGAGGATATCACAGCTGGAAGTACTGCTGTACTGATCATTAAGAAATCCGTTACATGATTCATGTGTAGTAGGATTTGGGAGAGCTTGATCATTATTAAATCAAAAGTATAGATTATATCGACCGCAATGTTCAATCCCATCATTCTCCAATGTAAAAGCCGCAGAATTCTCCGCAGAAATGGCTCCCCTGGGCTCCCAAAACGGTGGTGCCAGGTGTCGCGGTCTCTGTAGCTCCGCTCAGGTTTTTGGAGTACGAGGCCGAGGATCGACATCCCATCTTTGGGAGGAAAAAATAAGGCGTGGAGGCGGCAGTGGTGGGTGGCTTTGGGATCAGCCCACTGGGACAATGAAGACACCCAACTGGGAATCTATCACATTCTATCACTAAAAAATCAGGAATCCACAGCCCCCACCTTTGGCATTCATTTTTTTTCGGCGATTCTGTCGAGATGAAGTGGAAGTTCTCCTGCCTTGGCAGGGATGATCGTTATGTACCGGAAATTCTCGGATTCCTATCCGCAGACCTGGTCTTGCCGGGAGTGCAAAGGCCTTTGACCAAGGTTCACCTGGTGAAATAGCTGACTTTCAGTTGGCTCTATGCTCACCATCATTGGTTGAATGGCTGATCAAAAGCGAATCACTCTTGGGTGCTTATCATTCAATTACTAGTCAATTAGTGGTTAACCATTGGTGAATCACTGGGCGATTTTTGGTTAATTACCATTTTTATAGCAGGTCTGATTTTTGTGTTGCCGCCAAGGATGCACGCTCAGCTTGCCACACTGCCACGCCTGTGGCCCCAGGTCCGCCGTGTGCGCGGCCAAAAAACCTGAACTCCGTGGGAGAAAATGCAGGGAGTGCCACACTGGAGAACTGATCGATTTCGGGTCTTGGGGACATCTGGTGAAAACAGCGGTACCTCTGAGCTTTCCATGTCAGTCTTATGCATTTCATGCAGCTTGATTCATGTGATGATGGGAAAGGTGCCTCCAAACTCTTTTAGGCTCAAGCTCCATCCTACTGATCATCAGGGGGAGGAAACATGTCCCAAAGCAGGTCCGCAATGTGTAGGCCATCCATAAGAGTCTCCTCTTTCCCCTTGGAGCTGATATTTTTGCCTATTTGTGATGACTGTTGGGATTTGACTCCTGGTTAGCTGGTGTTTCACCACTGAACTCTTGAGTATGCTCCAACTTTCGGGGTGTCCCCCTTGAGCAGCACTGGTGCCAGCTGAGCCCATGACAGAAACGACGCCATGGCGGAGGATGAGAGCAGCTCGTCGGAATGGAATGTTGGCAACTGCACAATGCGATCACCAGAATCTCTATCTATATGCTGGTTGTATATTCTAATCGAAGGAAGTTTAGAAGTCTAACTTCCGACAATATGGACAACTCAGCTAGGGCAGATCGCCCAAGCAACAACACAGCTAGGGCAGATCGCATGAGCAGATGTGTGAAAGAAGAGATGTGTGAAAGATGAGATGTGCGAAAGATGAGAATGCGAGCGCGCCAAAATGTTAGGAAAGTCGCGAAATGCTGTGTTTTGCAAGGTTTTGTGCCTCAGGAGGGTCCAGAAGGGTACCTCGCTAAAGCGGCGGGTGCGGAGCACTGTGGCGGAAGGTGTGTGCAAAAATCGTTAAAAAACCTAGGCGCGAAGCACATTTGGAAGTCAAAATCGTAAAAACATGTCACGTTCGGAGCACTTTTGGAAGTTGCAACTCGCAAAATCGTGAAAAAACCTAGGCGCGAAGCACATTTGGAAGACAAAATCGTAAAAACACTACAGC
>VSDK01010813.1:502754-519622 GCA_009767595.1 Symbiodinium kawagutii | reverse complement strand
GCGACTAAACGTTGCACGGCTTGGCCCGCAGTTCGCCACAAAGCTGGATGGTGAGCGGCTTCACTCACGTAAGCTTCTCAAGAAGTTCTGCAAGATAGCTAGGACCATAGCGAAGCAAGGTGGCAGAGTGAGCTTTGAATGGCCCAGACACTGCGCAGGATGGGGGCTCTTCGCGCAGAGTTGCAGCTTGCGGTGATAGATTTTGACGGATGTGCCGTTGGGGTCTCCGATCAAAACGGGAATCCGGCTTTGAAACAGTGGCGCCTTGCTACAAGCTGTCCGCGTTTGGCTCGCTTGTTTTCGCAGCTTAGATGTCAGCATCCAAAGGATTTCAAACATGCAGTTATCGAAGGTAGCGCAACGAAAAGCACAGGATTCTATCCTAGGTTGATGTGTGAGCATATCATCCATGCGTTGTACCCAGACCTTTGTGCCAAGCATTGTGCTGCGATGCCAGTTCTTCATGCTGCAGAGGTTCGCCAGGAGCATCGTGAGAACGAGCCGGTTGAGATTCCGCATGAAGCCATGATCATTGATGACAAGGACTCAGGTTTTGCAATGCCAGCTGACTCAGAAGCTGACGATGAAGGCGATGAGGCAGAGCCGCTAGAGCTCCGAGAGAGCCGTGATGAGAGGCTCAAGGGAGAAGCTGCATCGCTTGAACACATGACATTGCATGACCGCAAGAACCCCTTTTGTCAACATTGCATGCGTGGTAGGATGTTGAAGAGGTATGCGCACCGTTTCAGGAACGATCCAGAGGACATGGACATACCGTATGTGCGTGCAAAGGAATTTGGAGACATCGTTGAAGCCGACACCATTTTTCCATCAGCAGAGTCAAAGGGGATGGGTGGTGAACAAGCTGCATTGTTAGTCAGAGATCGGTACTCAGGTGTTTGTATAGTCTATGCTCAGACGTCTAGGTCAGAGGATGCCAACTATGATGCACTGAAGCACTTCGCTGGACATGCATTGAGTGGAAAGACTGACACCGTGTTTTGTTCCGATAATGCTACTGAGCTCACTAATGCAGCAACAAGGCTTTGTTGGGTCATTGATCCTAGCTCTCCAAACTTTTGGCCGCACAATTCGCACGTTGAACGCGACGTGAGAGCAGTGAAGGAGTTGTCAAGACCTTCTCACATCCAGGCGGGTTTCGGCAAGAAGCTTTGGACATTGTCTGTTGACTACGTTGCCAAGGCAAGGTCTTTCTTTGGAGACGCCCCCATAGCTCGCCATGAGCGTGGAACAGAGCAAGAGAAGCTGAAGCTTGGGAAGACGAGATGGGAACTTGCGACTGGTGACACTTTCGATGGGCCTAGGTATCCATTGGGTGCTTTGGTTTTCTACCGTGCAAAAGGTGATGGAATGTCGGAACCTACCACTAAACCTGGTTTGTTCGTTGGGTGGCATCTTTCACCTGGTCTTCGATACCGTGGAAACTTGTTGGTACTTGATTACGAAGCGGTTCGCAACAGATCACATTTGCATTGGTCACCGAAGATAGTTCACCAGAAGGAAGTGTTTCTGCCGCCGACTGAACACATTGAGTTTCCCCTCGCACGAGCATCTCGCGCGGCCATGTTGGACATGAGCGATCCACATGTTGAGTTGAGAAAGGAAATCTATGACAAGTCCCTTACACATGGTGTACTTCCGTACGAGGTATCGATTGACTCATTTCCCACAGATGAGCGTCCCCCTCCTGCTAGGCATGCGTACATAACATGGTCACGTCTGCTTGAGCATGGATTCACCAGAGGATGCCCAGGCTGTACTCATGGACACAATCGCCATTCATCTGAATGCAAGGCTCGTTTCGACGCCATCTTTGGTCAAAGAAAATCTCCATCAACACCAGGTCCTTCAACTCCTGGACCAGCCCCTCACACTCCGGGACCAGAACCAGCTTCGTCTTCACGAAGAAAACCCGATGAGATTGAGGCGGACTTGTTGGAAGAGTTCAAGGAATCAGAGCCATCATCCGCTTCAGGCATTAAGAGGGATGTGGCACCAGAAGATGCTGCAGGAGAAGAAGAGATCTTCACAGACATCGTTGATGACAAACCACCTTTGGAGGTGAAGCGGAAGCCACGGAAGACGGTGATTGAGGAGGAGACTGAGGATAAGTCGGAGTTGCCAGCAGCTGTGACTAGACAGCTTCCAAGGGCAGAGGTCTTGGAAAGGCCAGAGGCTTTAGAGGCAATCAAGAAGGAGTTTGATGGAATTGACAAGATGGGTGCTTGGGATATCACCTCAGTGCGAGAGGAACACGATGTCCGTAGAGAAGCCATCGATGAAGGCAGAACCATTCATCTTGCTGACCTTTTGACGATTTGCTCGGAGAAGAATGTCGAGCTTGATCAGTCTTGTCGCTCCTTAGAGGGCAGAGTTTGCTACCGGGGAGACTCGGCAAAATCAGCCGATGGCAAGGCAGCCTTCTACCAGACTTTGTCTGCATCGCCTGCAAGCATCGTCGCTGCAAACGCAGTGATTGCCTTTGGACTGATGAAGGGACACAAGGTGTCCACAGCCGACGCTGTGAAAGCCTACCTACAGGCTGTGTTGAAGTCGATCGCAGAGACATGGATTCGTCTCCCTAAGAAGGTGTGGCCACAGGAGTGGTTCAATGAGGATGGTTCTCCACGATACCGAAGGCCGGTAATCAGACTGCTGAAGAGCCTATACGGGCATCCAGAAGCAGGATCCCATTGGGAAATGCATCTGGAAGAGCAGTTGTTTTCACTTGGAGCAATCCCGGTTCCAGAATTTCCTTCTACATATGTACTACCGAAGCATGGCAACTTAGCGCTTGTGGTGTACGTAGACGATTTTGTTCTTGCTGGCGACGCCAGGTACCATGAGCAGTTCTGGAAGGACCTCTCCGAGAAGGTTGCCATCGACGAGATTGGGGACTTAGGACGTTTCCTTGGACGACACCATTCAACCATCAGGTATGAGGGTGAGGAATGTTTTGCGTTTGACATGAGGGCTTATGCCGAGGGAATCATTGCAGAATACCCCCGCATGACTGGTTGTACCAACTACAAGGAAGTAGGGACACCATTCTTATCAAAGGTAGCTGAAGCATTGGATGAAGAACCAAGTGAGGGTCAACTTGCAAGTGTAGCAGCGTCACTGCTGATGAGACTCATGTGGCTCTCGCGCCTTGCGCGACCGGATTTGCTTCGAGCAACTACTTGGTTGGCTACAAAGATGCATTGTTGGACAAAGGCTTGTGATTCGCATCTGCATAGGGTGATGTGTTACTTGCATGGTTCCACTGATGCTCTTCTTACTGGTTGGATTGGAGATGAAGCCGAAGAACTCTTTGTAGAGATGTATTGTGATGCTGATCTATGTGGTGATGATGAACATTGTAACTCTACGACTGGAGGTTGGACTCAGCTTAGCAGCACAACTGCGAACACACAGTTCCCATTGTCCTGGATCAGTCGGAGACAGACGGCCGTGAGCCGAAGCACCACAGAAGCGGAAACAGTCGCTTTGGCGACCACACTCTTTGAAGAGGCCATTCCATTGGCTGAACTCTTTTCAACTTTGTTGGGCAGAGCGTGTCATCTCAGACTGAGAGAAGACAACGAGGCCTGTGCCAAGGTATGTTCAGCTGGTTACAGCAAGAAGTTGCGACACATGAAGAGGACTCACAAGATAAACTTGGCTAGCATCAAGGAGCAGTTGGACCGTCCAGATTGCGACGTGCAACTGGTATCATCTGACAAGCAGAAAGCCGATGTTTTCACTAAGAACTTGGGAGGCCCAGCTTGGTGTAATGCTCTTCGTATGTTGGGTATATCCAATGATTATGCTATCATTAAGTCTACAGACACCGGACTGAAGGCTACCGGTCCGAAGATTCAGGATCCGCAGACAGATCCTCATGCCCCACCGCAAGCGGTGAAGAAGTGTAGGAAGAAGAAGCCGGCACGAGTGCCACGATACTTACCAGCAGGATGAACCTATGCTTAAGGACGAGGTACAACGATCGTATTTTTACAGTCACTCGGAGGGGGGAGAAGAATTTACACGAGTAAACCACCATGTAAAGATACTGAGTGCATTGGTGCGCAATACTCATTTGTACAGTCCATGGAATTGTCCCACTGAAGGGTCAACCTGAAATTGATGGCTATGCGATCCATGTAAAGCTTGAAGGATTGCTTGACCTACGTTTGGCTCAAGTGTGCTGACAAAACAAACTTCGTTGCCGTGTGCCATCGTGTGCGTGTGCTTTGCTGAACCACTGGTACACCCCGATAACCACGGACTTTTCTTGTTTTCCGATTAAACCTATTCTATGCCTGAATGGATTTAATCCAATCCAATATAGTGATTACTTTTGTAATTTTTATCTTTCCAAAACATCAGTACAGAATGACATATGTATAGAACAAAGGTCATTGCCGCTAGCTCGAAGATGGCCAAATGCTAGATCAAGTCATTGCGCACCAGGAGATGACGCTATGTCAAAGGGTATGTAGTATGCACACCAAGCTGCTTACATTACGTACGGGAGCTATTTCCTTCAAGGCATGATTTCCGGCATTCGCGCACACATGGCCTTCTGGCTTGATAAGCGAACGTCAACATTGAAAAATGGGTTTTGGCGGAAGGAAAAGTGCATGATGATGGTGGTGATGATGAATGGTGACGATGATGATTCGATGCGTTGGCATAGTTGATGCAATCTGATGGATGTGTTACTGTGTGCTATGAAGAGCGACACTGACAACTCATGTTACGCGCCCTGAAATGGGTACCACAAAACCTCTCAGTCCAGCAGCCAAGAACGGCATCAGTTGTGGCAATGGAACCAGTTGTAGCTTCATTTCGTTTGTTTGACCAGTTCTAGAGATGGATAAGCAGCACTGGCAACACTCGATAGGTTCCGCATGAAAGGAATTGCTTCACCTACAATTGGGATCTGCGAACGTCAATCAACTAAACTTTGTGTCCTTCTGGCCCTCAAGAGCGGATAGATATCCATTCTTTTACGAGGTCAAAGACTCTTGACACCCTCAGATCCTGCACGTGGCTTTGACAACCCTAGAAGTGCTTAATTGTTTGCTATAATTATGCATGTGTACTTATTGTGATTAGTATTTGCTATTTTCATGCTACAGCATAATGTCCAGCATTTGGTGGTTTGTCCATAGGTTCCTCATGGCGCATCTATGCATAGAACTGCCAGTTGATGGAACAACAGTATGACAAGTGGTGTCCTGGTCAGTAGGATATGACTTGAACTTACAGGGGTGATCATATGGTCATTTGAGCAGGTGATTTTCGCAGAAGCGATCCATCCTTAAGGTGCTTGGAAACATCTTCACCTTCAACAGCGCGCCTTGCACGCAGGGTGTTGGGGTCTGATAGCAATGTGAGAAGATTAAAAGAGATGGCGTGCGTTGACAAAGAAGAATGGCCGAATCGCAGTCTGGGTTTCAACTCCTTGAAGGGACCCGAAAGAAAAGCTGGCATGGCTGCCTTGTTTGGATGGACACATGACCCAACTGCATGTTCTGAAGCAAGTGGACTCCCGCCAGAATCATTTCATGTGTGAAAGAACCTCCCCATCGCGTCATTTTTCTTTGGGCTCAAATCGATGGCAACATTTTCAAAACATCATGTTTTGGACCGCAAAGCATCAAATTCTGGGTGGTGGTCTATCCAAGAAGTTCTCGCTGATACCATGGGATACCTGGCAAATGGTGATGCGGTCTTTTCCGTCGGGAAACCGCCCCAGCGATGGGTTTCCTCAGTAAAATGACACTCTTGTTGGATGGTCTTGGTGCGTTTCACCTCATTCTGCATGCAACGACTATGGTTAATTAGTATATACACGATTATTGTTGGTTATATCCTCCCCTCACTAATTAACCACGAATTAATCATCAATTAACCATTGAAATTCCCTTTTCAGTCACCACTACTGGCTCATGGACTCATAGGTAACATCGTTGTCATCAACAATAATTATCAACCATTACTTCTCCACTGCTGACCTCAATTACAAACGATTATCAGGCACGATGAACAATCATTGGCAATCTCCTTGGCGATCATCAAGCATCATCCAAAAATCGTCAACCATACTTAGCCCGTCAATCCATCTCTTCACCATCTATTAATTCATCTATAAACTCGTCAACCATCCATCACCCATCCATCACCCATCATTCACCATGGTTAACCCATGCTTCGACCCATGACACTGAGGTCGTTAGCGCCTTGGCACGTGGGCCGCTCCAGGCTTGGACCTTTGCCCTGGACATGCTGCGCCTTGGAAGGGCAATGTTGGTCATAGTCATGGGCCGTGAGGGGGTTCAGTGATGCAATTCATGGTGAATTGATGGGGTTAGTTGATGG
Organism: Symbiodinium kawagutii; assembly: GCA_009767595.1. NCBI lineage: Eukaryota > Dinophyceae > Suessiales > Symbiodiniaceae > Symbiodinium > Symbiodinium kawagutii. The sequence continues at coordinate 513,232 of VSDK01010813.1, read as the reverse complement.
GGTTAGTTGATGGTTATATGGGGTTAGTTGAATTGATGGTTGGTTAGTTGATGGTTAATTTTTGGGGTTTATGGGGTTGATTGATGGTGAATTGATGGTTGGATGGGGTCGGAGAGTGAATGGGGATCAACTGACTCAAAGTGGTGATGGGGTGAATTGATGCTTCAGTGGTTAGATAGTTGACCGTTTCTGCTTTTCAGTTTTTTTTACGGATGAATAGTGATGGTATCTTGTAATCCTGGTTCACAATACTCGTATTGATCACTGGGAATCCTGGTTTATAATTAGCAATGCTGGTTGATCATAGAAAGTGTAATCAATGGTCAACAATGGTCGCCGACGATGATAGTGGTTGAATAGTGGTTATGCTTACCAGTCAATGTGCGGAAAAAACAACCATCCAAGGTAGTTACATGGGTGTATTGATGGATATCAACATGGTGGTATCCCCCCAACTATCCCAAATGATAATCTTGGAGGTTCCGCCATCTATGGATATCCCCAAATGGCCGCTTCGGCGGACGATAGATTTTTTCGAGGAGAAAGTTGACCCAAACCCAGGTCAAGGGTTGTCCTCGGCGTTTGAGGACATCCATTTGCACTAGTACATTTGCCATATGCTGATTGAAAATTGGAAGGGATGGCAATTGGAGTTGAATTGGCAACATAATCCACTATCGGTTGCGGGGGTGACATTGTCAGGAGGCGAAATCTGGAATCAATTTACCAAAAGCTAGCAGCTAGCATCCCGTTCTATGGGGCTGTAAATGCAAGAGGCTCACCAATTGGATGATTGGGGCACACACCAGTGCCCGCAAACATCAGTAGACTGGAACTAACCTGGTTCACGAGAAGCACAAGCATAATCCAATGTGGAATCCTTCAGCAGCTGCAGGATCACCATACAGGTGGCTTGGGCAGCATCCCCACCCAGCTTAAGGCGAGAGGTCTCGCAGCAGCACTTGTTGGCAGACATCATCACCTTCAACGCCGCGATCAACTCCTGCGAGGAGAGGGTAATGGTTGGGGCCCTTTGTGGAGAAGAAGGAGAAGAAAAAGAACAACAGCAGCAGCAACAACAACGACAACAACAACACCAACACCAACAACAGCAACAACAGTAGTACTATAAGGATATACGTCGAGATGATAAGATGATTGTTGCCCAAGTATCCCTTGTAATTAGCAGCTCATATCAAAGTGATGGCGGGTGAGTTTACTTGCACCACAGCTCAGGGAGACTGAGCAGTGGAACCCCACTGTTGGCCATTGATTAAGCCCGGTTGTTCATTCTTGTTGGTGTCGTCTATTCTTGACCACCATAGGGGAGAATCATCTATTAATCCATTACCAACCATTTCCAATGCAGGGCTTCGTGCGTGGCTGGGATCTGGGAGCAAATGATTATACCGCATTTTGCCGTGATCCAGTGGCTTATTTGGCCACTCTTCACGCACTGCTGTCGAACTTTACGGTTGTTTTCGACCATCCACAGAAGTTTTTTTGCATGTTTCCCATGCTACTTTCAACATAAGCACTTCAAGCTGAAATATCAGACAAGATGCTTAACATCAACATAGCAAAGCTTAACATGATAAGCCACGCTACTTAGATGATACAAGATGCTACAAGCCACGTCAGGAGGAGGGTCACTGGCGTCCTGCACTGCTCTTGATGTCTGACCTGGCTTGCAAGGAGCGCTGGTTTTGGGGATGGGTGCTACTGATAGTTTGACTAGTTTTTAAGCAAGTTGTAGACTAGTTTTTAAGCAACTTCCCGGTTGTTGACTAGTTTGAGAACCATGGTGAGAACATGGGAGAACCATCCTTGAGATGAACCATTGTTGGCTAATTTGTGACCCATTGAAACTTCAGCCATATTGAGAACCATCCTCAAACGAAGTTTTTTGCAAGTTGTGTTTGTTGGCCACAAAGCTGCGGAGCTTTTCAGAGCATGGTTCAACATGCATTTGTGGGTTGATCACTGGGCAGGCAAGTATGGTTCGACACAGAAGCTGGAAGGTTCTTAGGTCACTGACATGCTGGTGATTGTTTGTCATATGTTTCAGTCCCAAGGTTTCCTTGTAACATTCACCATCCTCTTTGTTTTCTGCACATCGATCGCAGGTCATTTTTTGTGATTCCTTCGGATTCAGATTAGTGTTAGTATTTGAAACATGTCCACAGGCAAGTTCAGCGATTTGGTACAACAGTTTAAATTATGCAAAATTGCTGTTTCCTAACTTGGTGATTTGGAGCAGGCGGCTAGAATTCCATCAGCAGTAGTAAGTTCCCTGTGTTGCTACACGCCAGGTAAGAACTGAAATCCGTGAGTTACAGCGAACAATCAAGAAGAAAGGGTGAAGAACAGTTTCATGACCCAAGGATTCGCAGGCTGTGGGATCAAACGAGTCAGAGTTGACATGGATTGTCAAGACAGCCAGCCCCTTTTTGCAAATGGTGTTTGGACTCGGCCGTTCAGCGAGATTGGCGAGTTTCGGTCTGATGTTCTGACAGCATGGAGCATGCCTTCCCTGAGTCATTGCATCAAACCAGAACTGTTAATTGACGCCTCCAGAGTGTGCAGGGAAATCCAGGAAGGTTCAATTGTGCAGGAACATCAGGTCTTAGAAATCTTGCGTGGCTCACTGGTAGGGCACACCTGCATCATTGAGGAAGATCCACCATGGCCCAATGCATTCGATGTGCAAATTGAAAGCAATAAATGCCGCTTTGTCCGAGATACATTGCCACCCTGCCCTGAATACACTGTCAAGATCACTGGTGTGGAGCTTGTAGGGTCGCGGGGCCAGGGGACACAGTTGCTTGATTCTGACATTGATGTCGTTGTGCTTGTAATTTTGGAAGGCTGCAGAAATATGCACCAGATGAAGGAACACTTTTTGAGTTTTGGCCACCGCGAATTTGCCACATCTTTGTTTACGTGTTTGTGCAAGACTGAAGCTGTTGAAGTATCAGATACATATCCCCACAAGAACCGGACAAGCTGCTCCGTGGCTGGTGTCTCTGTCGATGTTTTGCCAGCGCTTCCACCAGAAAGCCTTTCACTTGATGATTTACGGATGTGTGAGCCTGGCGTTTGGATCAAAACCTACAGCTTGAACGTGGCAAAGACTCAGTGGGTCTCACGGCAGCCAGAAGTTGTTCGAAACGCCGCGAGGTTGCTGAAACTCTGGGCTCGTGCGGTGTGCCACCAAGAATCCATAGCCCCACTTCGGCCAGATGGAACTCAGAGCTGGGAGGACGACTATGAAAAGAACATCAACACACATGCGCTGACGATTGTTCTTGCAGCTTTGCAGCAAACCCGTCCTTCCGACTCTCCTCTAGAACTTTGTGCTCAACTTTGGACGTTGCTCACTTCTTTGCGAGTAGATTTACTGGTTTTAGTGAGCTTTGACACGGATTTTTCCCTGAAGTTCTCACGGGGCCCGCGTTTTCACCACGAATTGGCGGCCTCGTTCAATTGGCAAGGGCTTGATATTACTGCATTGGCCATAGAAGATATCATGCAGCCTGATCGCTTGTACCGTTGCAGTGAGACAATCAGGCCAGAAACCCTTGCAACTTACGCAGCATGCGCTCGCTCTCGATTGCTCATAGCTGAGAACTGGTCACAAATGACGGCATGGTGCGAAAAATTGGATCCTTGTTTGAGAGATGTTTTTGACATATTTGTTCCTTCTGGAGAAGCTCACTTCTCTCACTTCCGCCAGTTCTATAAAAGACGCCACAGGACTGAACCGACGATTATATGTCCCGGGGGACACAAACTGCTTGCAGGTGTGTTGCCGTGCACAATCCTTTGCGATGATTGCGGGATCAGAGTGGATGCAACATACAGTGTGGGATGTCAGCAATGCGACTTTGATCTGTGCAAAGATTGTGCTGACACAAGTCGTTTCATGTCCAGTCAATTTCCTCTTCCTTTTCAGAAATGGCCTTTGGACGCAGGGCCAAGTGTTTAGTAAAATCACTCGCGGGCAGGAAACTGTCGCCTAGGACGTGCCCAAACCGATTATCACCGTCCAGATCATTTTTTGAAGCGGACATCACAATCTTTGACAATCGATGAACTCTCCAACTCCGATTGTCTCGAATATGTTGCAGCTCATGCTCTGTGGAATTTAATTTACAGGAACTAAGCAGTGCCAGAATATCGGGGCGCCAGTTAGAGCATTGCAACGGATTCTGATCTCTGCTGAAGTAGCGTGGCCTTGTGTTGCCCAATGCAGGCTGTTGCTGCCAGTGTCTTCACAGAGAATTCGGCCATCAGCGTTTTGGAGATGCTCGTTGCAGGGGATGGCCCAGGGTAGCTGTCTAAGCGCAGGCGTGGTTGATGGTTGTGGGACAGAATCCTGGATCCCACGGGATGGTTGAAACATGTTGAACACCTCCATCAGTTAAGCACGTAGCAACTGGTACAGGACATTTTGTCCATCAATATCAGCCAACTTAGTTGGAAGACGAGAGAAACTGGAATAGGAAGTGTGCTGCAAAGCAGGGCTGCAACCAGATGGTCTCCATAGAGAAGCGAGCTACTATACAATATGAAGGTGGGCTCTATCCAACATTGCATATATGGCCTTTGCCGTCGAGCAAGAGCAACTAAAACCATGGTTGATCACAAGTATTTGCAGATTCTGCAAGCTGGTTGATTATGTCATATATGCAATGGTGATCAGTCAACAATTGCAACACAAGGGTGACCAAAAAGAAAGGGTGCACCTCAAAGAGTGGTGCTTTCCAAATCCAACAAATGGTCCGGTATGGTCGCAAAGGTATGGCGACGCTCATTGTTGGTATATCGCCTTGTCACTGTTGAGAATGTTTATCACTAATATGTCACTGTTGTTAGTTGATCATCAACCCAGGATATACTCTAACTGATTGGTGAAACATATTAATAAACCATATTGATACCCAAGCATCACATATTGATACCCAATATTAATACCCAATATTAATACCCAACATTAGCCAATCATCAAATAGCTTAAGACTAACATTCAACCAGCTCCATCGGGGTTTCACCACCCACGACAAGCACCACCCAGGACCACCTGAACCCAGCGGCTCAGGAAGGCCCAAGGGCTGGCGGCGTCGCCCTGGCGTTGGGCCTTGCGAGTCTTGGAGGAGGCGATGCAACGGCGGCTCGCGGAATCTTGGAGGCACCGGTGGTGGGTTGGATGCCGAGGCAAATGAGGAGCCAGTTATGTTGATGGGTTGGTGGTCAATAGTTGTTTATAGTGGTTAATAATGGTTATAATGGTGGATAATGAGCCAAAGGGTGAAAGAACTACTGGAGTTCATTTGAAGGATTGGTTGGGCTGGGTTGCTGAACTAACCAATCTTAATGAACCAATCTTAAGGAATATTTGACAACAATCCTGATTGGTTGGGTTCGGTCGCTGAGTCGCGAAGAATAATGGTTGATGATTAGTGGTGTTTATGTCGAAAAAAAATACAAATACAAGTGGCTGGCTGTTTAGACTGCTCAGAACCAACCATCATCGGATATAAGAAGCAACAATGATGATCTATCGCAATAATCTGGCTTGGTTGGTCGGTCGATTAACGTTCATAACCAACAGCAAAGGATATTCACAACAATAGTAGCAGCACGTGACTTGCGCAACACTTGCCTTGCTATGTCTGGTTGCTGGGTTGCTTTCGTCCAAGATGAGCAACGAGTCTTGGTTCTTGGGGCGGCTTCTGGCAGAGCTCTTGGGCAGACTCGACCACTAACCAGAAGGGTAATCCCCATAGGCCAAGCGAACCGTTTGAAGAAAGCCAATTGCCTGTTGTCATGTTGTCCTAAAGTTGTAGTTCAATTGCCTATACTTGAAGTTATGCCGGGAGAACTGTTTAAAGTTACATGTTTTCTTCTTTGCAGCTTTTCCGCCGCACAACGGGCAGTCTCAGGACATTGTGAGCTACAGCGCTAGCGTGGGGGCCATGGCGAAAGCCGGGGAGTGGCAAAGAGCTGTGCATTTGCTTCGCCAGTTGCAGGTGGGACAGAACACTGCTGCTTCTGCGCGGTCCACTGTGTGCAATTTTGCCAACAAAAATATTCAATTAGAATTAAAAGCACCAGCAATGACATTGGCTGATATTAGCCACATTGTCCATATTGGCAATGATTAGAATTAAAAGCATCCAGCTAGCAGCAACCAGCCAGCATTGATTCATTGCTTTTTCTTATTGAAAGCAATCAGCAACCAGACAACAGCCCGCATTTGGATATGTCATAGTTCGAGAGAAAGACAGTTTCCAAACACTTTGCTGTTGGGTTTTGCATGTCGCGTATCGATGTGCAAATGTGACTTCTTGTTGTGGCCCCGTCCACCGCATACTGACAGGGGCCACATTGGAACTGAGACTTTCAATGAAGGATTCTAAGCAAAAAGGGTTGTCCATGGCAAAACGTCCGGAACTTGTGTCCGGTCAATGTTCTCATACACAGATGCTTCATTCTTGGCGTGTGGCGTCCGCTTCAGCGACAGGAAGAGGAGCTCGAGTGCGACGTGATCAGTTTCAATGCAGCCATCAGTGCATGCGAGAAGGGAGGCCAGTGGCAATACGCCTTGGCTTTGCTCTCGCAATTGCAGGAGAAATGCGTGCTGATCTCTTGACAAGCGGCTGTTTTTCACTGAAATTTGTGTTTGGATGTTTGGGAACTATATGCCAATGTATCATCTCATGCGTTTAGTTTTGTCGCAAAGCAACGCTGACTATATGGCAACTTTTTGGACGGATCTGATCTGAGTACCAGTTGATCCAATCAATCACATACTCAACCTACAACATGTTCTTTTTTAGCCAAGGCAGACTACGGTCTTCGACAAGGTTATCCGTGTAGCATATCACTGTTGGATTTGGCACGCATGAGCCATGAAACCATCACTAACATCAACATCACTATCACATTTAGCATGGTCATCATCAGAATCTTCACAACCATGACAAGACATGATGACCATTGACAAACACCCCATCACACCTGCGATTACAATCACAAATGTAATCATATTGCAATCAGCTTCAACCAATACAATAATAGCACATATGTTCATACCATATAGATAGATAATTAGATTAGATTAGATTAGATTAGATTAGATTAATTAGATAGATAGATAGATAGATAGATAGATAGATAGATAGATAGATAGATAAGTCTTGAGTCACTGCACAGTGGATCCCAATGGTCCATCCCAAATCCATCAGCTCGAACAGGAGTTGGAAGTCCAGGCCACGTTGATCTCCTACAACGCAGCACCTCGGGCTGGGCCCTGGGACGTCCTAAGTCTCGAGCGAATCCCAAGCGGTCCCAAGGGAAAGCTGATTCACATCACCTGGAGACGGGTTAGCCATGGTCAAGGACGGTAGGATGGTAGGATGGTTCAATTTAATGATCGAACATGAATTTTTTCACTGAAACAACGGAAAACACCCCTCCACACTTTCGGTTAGGAAATCCAGGACCAGGGAGGGCGACCCCAGTGGTTGAAATGATTGGACCATTATAAGAATTCTTTGGACATGTGTAAAGTGAGAATTGCTTTTCTTGACCAGCAAGGCTCCTTACAACACATCAGGGGCCAAACTAATAGACCTCCCAAACTTCAAGGGTAGCAAATCACCCTGAGGCAACCGTACAACCACTCCTCATTGATTGGCATATGGTTGTTGATACTCTGAACCCATATCAAGGCAGGTGTGCGGAACCTGGGAAAGGCTGGTTGATCAACCCAAGATAAAGACTGCAGGTTGGCAGCCATGGGCTTGGCGTTCAACATTGCATTTGTAAAGCAACCCATCGAAAGATCATACTCGGACACTGACATTTTGAGTGCATTCATTTACATACATATACAACATGTACCTTCAACGTTTAAGCACCTGAAACCCAAGAATGAGATCCAGTGTGACGGACAAAACTAATCTTCCAAATTCTTTTTCTTTGGGCTTGTATATATGAGGGTATCCCTAAATGCATACACACCATTGTTTCAGTTGGTTTCGGGTATCCTCGCGTATGGATATACTGCTCAAATGATCAACCCAAATAACTTCTATTTACCATGATTGTCTGCAATTATCGTCAACCATTACTTAGCCATTCCTATCAACTATATATCATTCATCACCAACTTCAATAGTTATCGATTAAATAAACCTCTACCCATGAAAAGCCATCATAATCCATCAGCCGCCACTAGCCTAACTGTTACATGATAAGCTCATTTCTTAAAATCATATTCTTCTGTCCCACTGCTGTTACCCTCAGCGCCACCTCCGAGGCCATGAGCGCTTGCGAGAAGCGCAAGCGGCTTCCGTATGCCTTGGCACTTCTGAAGGACTTGAAGGCGAGCGCTGTCCACGGCGCTGTACAGGTGGGTTGATGGACGTAACGCAGCAACGAAGTTGAAGCCCTGGGGAGGTAACCAACTAAGTAACTGCAAATGGTTGGGTATATCCAAGCAATAAGTGTTGGACATATGGGTGTTTCTCAAAATAGGGGAATCCCAGAAATCATCCTTCATTATATATATATATATATAACCATTTATATTGATAAACCAACCATTTTGGGGTTCCCCATTTTGAGAACCTTCTATTTTTATTGGGAATATCATTCCAGGAAATGCGGATTTGGCCATTCAATCGACTCAAGTCAGTTTGTTGATCAGTGGGACACGGGTTGAGTGCAACAAATCCAACAATTTTCAATTTTAGCCCTACATCTCGGGACCTTCATCCCATCTCCACTTTCAGGCTGGTGGCTGAATTTTTCTTTTGTTCTGTCACTTGTCCTACCAACCACCTGTGGTCCACAAGTAGTAGAGGTCTATGAACCACTCGGTATGGCCGTTTTTATCAGCCACTTTATCAACATTTACAAAGCATTACATTGCATATCCACAACCAACCATTATCACACAAAACCGACCACAAGCAACATCAACCAACCACAACCATCCATAACCATCCATACCAAACCAACCCTCACAACGAGAGCTTTACCAACCCTCAGGCGCATGGGCTGCGTGCTGATGTGGTGAGCTACGGTGCTGTGATCAGCGCCTGCGAGAAGGATTCCCTGGGCTGAATCTGGGAGGGGCAGATGTTGAAGCTGTGAACGAACAGTGCAGTTGTTGATCACCAGTGATCACCAGTAGTGAACCATAACCGGTATACAACTTTGGAGGATGGTAGGCCTATCTGGTGAACTCATAGATGATGATGGTTGACTGCTGGTCACAAGTTATAATCAGCAGTTATAATCTGGTCATAAGTTATAATAAGCAGAGGATCATCAGCAGCAAGGGCTTCATCGGTTGCTTCATGGCCAGCGCGAGGCCGGGGAATGGCAAGGTGCTCTGGAGCTGTTGGAAGAGATGCAATGGATCCCTGGCACAACTGCCATGGCTACTGCCGTGTCGGAGACATGTCGTGCACATGGACCACATGGGTCATGCGCTGTATATGGATAGAGAGTTGCCAGGCTACACCAACAATCAGGTGCCATAGATCATGGATGGTCATGGTTTATGACCAGTGGTTGCATCACACCCTTTGTGGGTCGGCTGGCCGTCAACCTGGACTGGCTGAAGAGGTTGGATCACCAAGGCACCACGTGGAGCACAACACGATCAGCTACAGCGCAGCCATCAGCGCCTGTGAAGCTCGTGGTATCTGGAGCCATGCGCTTCATTTGCTCAGCCAACTCTCAGGAGCAGTTGGGCACAGTGGCGCCAGGGAGGCTTAGGGCACACCCAGGTGGTCAGCCAGATTTTTCACAAGGAAACAGTTTGCTAATTCTTCCTTTCATCCTGTGGCGAACCACAAATGTTGCCATACTGCCGTTGATGGCCACGAGCATATCTTGGGATTCGATGATGGCGTGAAAAAGTTTACCAGGGAAATTTGCTTACCCTGGTCCTGTGTGCTCCAGATTTTTGGCGAACACTCTGATGATAAACATCACCATCAGGATATAACCTCAGTCATCATCATCATCGTCGTCGTCGTCGTGGTGGTTGTGGTGGTTGGTGGTCGTGGTGGTCGTCGTGGTCGTCGTGGTCGTCGTGGTCGTCGTGGTCGTCGTGGTCGTGGTCGTGGTCGTGGTCGTGGTCGTGGTGGTGGTCGTGGTGGTGGTCGTGGTGGTGGTCGTGGTGGTGGTGGTGGTTCGTCGTCGTCGTCGTTGTCGTCGTGGTCGTGGTCGTCGTCCTCGTCGTCGTCGTCGTCGTCCTCCTCCTCCTCGTCGTCGTCGCCGCCGTCGTCGTCATCGTCATCACCATCGCCATCACCATGACCATGACCATGACCATCACCATCATCATCATCACCATCATCATCATCATCGTCCTTGTCCTCCTCCTCTTCCTCCTTCTCATCATCATCATCATCATCATCATCATCATCATCATCATCATCATCATCATCATCATC
>VSDK01010813.1:454458-494760 GCA_009767595.1 Symbiodinium kawagutii | reverse complement strand
CGCCAAAATCTTGGCACTCACTGGAGCGGGATCCAAATGGGTCAAACCCATGCGCAGTTCTTTGATTCAGACGACATTCAGATCCACAGCCCGGTATATAGACTCACTCCGGGCACAGAGTTGCACCATTTAGAACTGGAATACGTGCCCGATGTAATTCAGCCCGGCCCATCCTCGGCTAGACCGTTCCATACGACTCATTGAAGTCCATCATGCTGCTGTCCAGAGAACGGCCAATCCTTGTATCATATCAGCGATTTTTTGAATTTTGATTTCTGACTTAGACTTTCGACCCGAGTGAGTGCAGTCCTGAGTCCAAAATAGACTGCAGCAGTCCGTTTTTGCGACACACGGCCTTCGTGTGTGAGTCAACTCCTGTTTCTAAGGATATCTCAATCTAGAATCAACAACCATCATGAATCATGGTGAACCATTCACCAGCAGGGGGACTGGAGCTGATTTGCCTATCCAGTCCAACGAAGCTACGGCAAATCAGTGGATGAGTGGTCTGATCAACCACTTGTACCTGCGAGGATGACATGCACCGATGTTTTCACTTCCGGTTAGTTATCGCTGTTTGCTTTGGCGACATACGGCCTTACTGACTATCTGAACAGATACCAGATAGACAGCGTCCATCACGGACCAAACCAAAGAACACTCTGAAATGTTGGCATGTCCAACTCATGAATCAGGTCTTTCAAGTGTGTAAGTTTAGGAACCCTGCCAACACTTGTGTGTGTGTAAGTGACCCCAAGGCCCCCCTAAACTCACCCCAGTCCCTTGTCCCGGTCCCCATACCTACAGGTGTGTGGGAACCCTTCGTACAGTGGTGTTTGTAAGTGACCCCAAGGTTCCCCCCTAAACCCACCCCAGTCCCCTGCCCGGTCCCAGACCTACTGGTGTGTGGGAACCCTTCGTGCAGTGGTGTTTCTAAGTGACCCTTAAATGGTGTTTGGAAGTGACTCCAAATGGCTGTGTTTGGAAGTGACCCGAAAGTGGTGTTTGGAAGTGACCCTGGAACCATCATCATCATCATCATCATTAAATGACTCCAATTGACACCATGCTTTGGGTGGTCTGGGTGCCAAATAATTAATTAAAGGCCCACCCATCCATCCATCCATCCATCCATCCATCCATCCATCCATCCATCCATCCATCCATCCATCCATCGTCATCATCATCATCATGATCATCATCATCTTCATCTTCATCATCATCATCATCATCATGATCATAACCATGATCATGATCATCATCATCATGATCATCATCATGATCATCATCATCACCACCATCCATCCACCGTCATCATCATCATCATGATCATCATCATCTTCATCTTCATCATCATCATCATCATCATCGATCATCCATCATCCGCCATCTGCCATCCACCATCCACCATCCATCATCCTTCATCCTTCATCCATCATCCATCATCCATCATCCATCATCCATCATCCATCATCCACCATCCATCATCCATCATCCATCATCCATCATCCATCATCTATCAGCCATCATCATTCAGCCATCATCATCATCATCATCATCGATCATCCATCATCCACCATCCACCATCCACCATCCATCACAAATCATCCATCATCCATCATCCATCATCACCATCATCATCACCATCATCACCATCACCATCATCATCACCATCATCATCATCACCATCATCATCACCATCATCATCATCACCATCATCGATCATCCATCATCCGCCATCCACCATCCACCATCCATCACAAATCATCCATCATCCATCATCCATCATCCATCATCACCATCATCATCACCATCATCACCATCACCATCATCATCACCATCATCATCATCATCACCATCATCATCATCACCATCATCATCATCACCATCATCATCATCACCATCATCGATCATCCATCATCCGCCATCCACCATCCACCATCCATCACAAATCATCCATCATCCATCACAAATCATCCATCATCACCATCATCATCACCATCATCACCATCACCATCATCATCACCATCATCATCATCACCATCATCATCACCATCATCATCATCACCATCATCATCATCACCATCATCTCATCATCACCATCATCATCATCACCATCATCGATCATCCATCATCCGCCATCCACCATCCACCATCCATCACAAATCATCCATCATCCATCACAAATCATCCATCATCACCATCATCATCACCATCATCACCATCACCATCATCATCACCATCATCATCACCATCATCATCATCACCATCATCACCATCACCATCATCATCACCATCATCATCATCATCACCATCATCATCACCATCATCGCCATCACCATCATCATCACCATCATCATCATCATCATCATCATCCTCAACCTCATCCTCATCCTCATACTCATCCTCACTTTCTTTGCATTGCTGCCCTGGATGCTTCAGATGTCAATAGATATCAGCAGTTCTGCCAGGAAGTGGACTCCCAGGCAGCGTCATTGCCTTTAGCGCCGCCATCAGCGCGTGCGAGAAGGGCAACCAATGGGACACCCGTCCGCTTCGCCGTGGCTGGGGGCTGTCCCATGACAAGGCGATCTCACCAGAGATGATGGTTAGTAAAAGCAGAAGCATTTGAAAATGATTTGTTTGGGTTAGAAGCTACTGCAATGATTTCAGTTGGGTGTGCATTTATATGATAATGGGGATCAAATGAGTGCTACGATATCGCCATCCATGATCTTCTAGGCTGGCCGACCTGGCACCCAGTGACATTGCTTGGAGATTCCCCGTGACGTTCAACAGGAACCTACGTGTTTAATGTGACATCGGGAAGATAGTTATGAGTGTCAATCCTTGATGGTTCATGTTGATAATTTTGTTGGAACTAAGTTGAAAGATTCCAGAGAGTATCCAGGCTTCTAAAGCGGCCGCTTCTAGCATCTTAACGCATCTTATATAGTCTGATTCTGGCGATGAAGCGGATGCTTCGAAGGGGCTCGAACTGGTCACCCGAGCGCCAAGGAAAGCGCTCTGTATCTGCTAGAAGAGATGCAGCAGCAGCGCCTGTCACTGGGCTGGGAGTCCGGTGCTTAAGGTGAAAGGAACAGGATGGAACAAGGCAAGTATCTGCAAGCGCCACCAACATCCACCAAACCCTTTGAAAAGAGGTGGAAAGAGGTACTGGGAACTTGCATGGTTGCATATGTCTTTGCACATCAGCGGTGAAATTGAACAAAAACGGTGCCATCGAAGCGTCTGTTGAAACATATCCTCATAAGGATACATAGCAGGTATGGATGGTCAATACTATCTAATTTTCCTCTACATCATATTAGTATAGACTCTTGAAACAGCATCACCGTATATATCCTCTCCAAACTGAGTGTTGTTTCACCATCTTGGGGACCATTCTGAAGGCAGGACTGTCATTGGACCTGGCTGGGCCAACCCTCACGTCACTAAGCTGTTGGCAGAGGTGGTCCACATATTTCTGGCATATCCACACCCAAGCTGCCAACTTGGTCAGCTTCACATGGTCAAATGCATCAAGTTTGAAGTATCAGATGATCAGGAGGGAAACCAGTAGTTTTCCAGGGTAGCAGCCATTTACAGAGAATTCCTAATGTAATTGACATTATTTTTCATTGTTTGTTGGTTGTCTTTGTCCTGAATTATATGACTATGCAGGATTTACCATTATATGATTCGTTTCAAATCACTAAGTATTAATCACTCTTCGCCATCAATGAACAATTATCAACCATGAATGACCCTTATTCTTTACCTTGATTCGCATCTCCAATTCGGACTATCCATGAGCTGATGATTACCATCAATCAGCATTGTCGATGATTTTACCATGACTTAACTATTGTGAACCATGAATTTGCCATAATCATAAGTCATTGCGGATCACCACCAGATCATCATGATTCACTAGGAGTAACTGTGGCACCTAGCTATGTACCTATTCACAACCCTTTGATAAGCATTGTTACCATGTACCAAATGCTTATCATCATGATCACCCATTGGCATCCCTTACCAATGACCCTTGGAAACTTACATACCATTGGAAACTTACGTGACCTTTGGAAACTTACATACCATTGGAAACTTACGTGACCTTTGGAAACCCTTACCATTGGTAACCCTTAGCATTGGCCCAGGTACCCCAACATCGTAGCCTTCAATGCCGCCATCAGTGCCTGTGAGCGAGGGAAGAAGTGGCAACAGGCCTTGGCTTTGATGGTGCAGCTCAGTGGCTCAGCAAGCCTCGGCCAAGGGTTGCGCTCGGTTGGTTGCTTGGGTGGGTGGGTGGGTGGTTGGGTGGGTGGGTGGTTGGGTGGTTGGGTGGTTGGGTGGTTGGTTAATGATGAATTTTGGGTGGTCAAAATTGATAAGCCAAAATATTGACAAACATGACTGGCACTTGCATCCAAACAATTTGTTGATACATATTCAGATGCATGACACATTGACACATGCACACGCGAATTTGTACATGGATTGGACAACTTAGATACAATGATGCAAATCTTGACAGGCACATTCGCAATTATTCACTTTGGAACACAACATTATCATTTCATTATCATACAAAATCATAGTCCAACCACCCCAAAGTTGTGTGCGTCACAGCTGCCCAGCAGAGCGGTTGGTTCACTGAGCTGTTGGTCGCAGCTATAGGTCTTTGGCGAATCTCAGGGACCACTGTGACGTCCCTTGGCCGCTGGGAGGTCGTGGCTGTGCGTGTTTCGATCAACCCGTCAGAGCCACAGATTTTCACCTTGAAATTCAGCTGTGTTTGAATGGCTCATCCCCAGATTGACTGTCCATTGGCTCATCTCCAGGTTCACCAGCAGACTCACCAGCAGGCTCACCAGCAGGCTCACAATGCTTCAAGTTTTGATTCGAGGTTCACGGCCCTGTTGAGTACCTGCCTGGCAGCGCAGCGATGGCAGCAGGGCATCGCTCTCTGGGAGTCCAACGAGTTCCAGGGGACGAGAGGTGCCCAACGGGTGGGATCACCAGGTGTTGGAAGTCCCGGTGGTTTCTTAACGTGGATCATTGTCACCAATGATGGAGGAATAACTAACCAAGAGGTGCAACAAATCATGGGCTTGTCGCCGTGGTGGTACCCCTACCATCCAAAGTGACCACCTTGAGGACTGGCAAACCCGGTAGCAGATGCTTGTCGCGGTGGGCACACAAGTATTAAGCTGCAAGGGAGATGGATTGGTACTACAAATGATTGATCCATTTGTCCAACCTATGCGGTGTTGATCCATTCCCCCTTGGGTTGCTGGCCGCGTGCTGTTTTGAAAATGGATCGTCGCACCCCTGATTTTCTCATGATGCTACTGTCGATGTTGACCCGTTCCCGGTGGCTCGAACCGGTGCAAAATGATCATCTTGGCACCTGCATTCGTGGACAAATCCATTTTGCAAAAACTGCTTTGAACACCTTCGCATGTAAGTACCGTGGTTGGTTTGCAATTTGTGAATCAAACCACATTGATTGCTCAGAAACGATCAAACAGTCTGGCTGCAAATTGGAGTGGGGTCCCTCAACAGAAGCTTTCTCAAAACATGAAACGATTCGATTGAACAAGTTCAAACATCTGAGCAAACACGCCTAGATGTCATGAGGGGTTGCACTGCAATGGTTTGATTAGCCTAGCCTTGTTGGATGCAGGTACCTTGCATCAAAAACAGCTGGATATCTATGAAGAGCCATGGCATGTAGATTAACTGTTCTGGGATGGGGGTCAACGCTCTTCTCATTGGAAGGGCACCACTCAGCACCTTGTGGAGTGAGTGATGAAGCTTGCGCTATGACTGACACATCCTCTGCCCTGGGCACGGGTTCTAGGTATGGGTCTGCCTTCCCAAATTTCTTGCGACTTCTGGTGGAGGGAAGCAGATCATGGTCACCCTCTGAGTCTGACAGACATGGCAGGGAAAATCATATCTTCCAAGGCCTGTCAACCAATATCTCCTCCGATGGTTGATGGATAGTGAGCCATGACATCATATTACTATTGACCATCTTCCATAATCAATCTTCCATAATCAATCATCTATCATCTATCATCCATCATCCATCATGATCATTCATTTTTCATTGCCAACTTAGGAACACTAGCCAATTCGAGGTCCCTGGGCCACCACCTCAATCCCCCACCTGTAGGCAACGTGTTGACCTATGTGGCCCTCTGCGGCCTGGTTGAGCTGGCTGAGGGGCCAATGCCAGAGATGTTGGCTGCGGTGCAGCTGAGGGCTCTGGAGACCCTCTCTTAGGACACCTGCGAATGGGGATGGGTGGCGATGGCTGATGGTTGAAACATTTGAGAACCACACTGAAGAATCAAACCATTGCCAGATGCATTGCCGACAAACATCGAACAGCCACTGCCTTTTTGGGTCACCCAGCTCGAAGCAGCGAATTGGTTTCGCTGGAAGCAGCAAGCCATCGGAATTCGCATCGTTTGGTGCAATGACGCAGCGGCTTGGAGCCTTAGGCCCGGAGACGATATGACATGGCAAGGGATGGGTATCATCAGGATCTGACGGAGCCAACCCTTAGAGAAGATTGTGTTGGATGGTGTTCATGCACCGCTGTAGATCCCCTTTCACTACTTGGAAGCGCAGTGGGGGGTTACAACTGGGAAAATAACCATGGTAAATAGCCTTGTAAGATGGGTAGCCCTTACAACCAAGGTGAACGTAACGAGGACACCGTTGAAATCGATGGGGAGACCGAATCATGGGGAGACCGGACCGAAGCATTGGACCTTGAGCCAATCTTTCTTGCCTAGTTGATGCTTAGCTGCATCTGGCTGCGTTTCCACCACTCAATGAGGCAAATGTTGTTGGCGAATGGGACATTGACTTATAGAAACATAATGTCCACTCAATAATGGTATAAACAAATGTTTCCAGGCATGTTTTTCTGTTTTTGTGGACATTCAGGGAATGTGTTGTAGAAGCCAATTATATAAATCAACTGGTGACTTGAACTGCCACAGTCATTTCAACCTCGTTTCCTGCAAGTGCCTTCCTGCGCTGCATGGGTCCGAATTCAACTAGGCATCTGGGTGAAAGAGGAGAGTTGTTGGTACGCCAGCGTTGCGTGTTGTCCGCAGTGCTACTGTAGGGGTGGACTACAGTATGGTATCTATGCAAAGTCCATAGCGCCCACTTGCCGTGGGGAGAGGGGCTTGAGTACCTCTGATAGATGTGCGTTTTGTATTTGCACATACATTTGATGACATGGACATCCTGATATTGATCAATCGTTGCAAGGGGGATTGCACAACTGATGGGAGCTTCACAACACTGCCTCCTTATCTGGTGGTTTCGGAAGTTGAGGAAGAGAATGCACATCAGTAAACCCATTGGCATGATTGGGTTGCCACAATATCGCCTTATTGGGAAATTCGTAACCTCATCGAGACCCCTGCTGGTTGATCAGTTACATCAACATCACCACGCGACTTTTCACGATCACCAATTTTGGATAATCATCACAGGATCATAGGGATATCTAGCAGCAGATCGTGGCCTTCCAGTACATGTCACGAATACTGATAGCATTACAGTAACCAATGAAAAAATGTAACGGTAAGTCTACTTAGTTGAGGGTTGCCTAGTGGGGTTGGAAACCTACCTATCAGATGAATTCAACCTATGATGGGAAACCCGACCCGCAAAAAACTAGTGAGTACAACACCGTTGTCCACAGTAGGTGGCAGCGGCTATAGGAAAACTGCTCGCTTGCTGCTCGAAATGATAGATCTTCAAAGGATTTAGATGAATTTAGCTTTTCACGGACCAAAGGTTTTTTTGTTCGAGGGGCAGCAACCACTTGACATCCAACAATTCTGAGATATAGGTGGTAGCCCCACTGTCAGGTTGAGCTTGGCTGGCTGTTTGGGTTGGCGGTTTGGTTCTTCATTCCTGACTCCAAACTCAAATGAATCTCATATCAGAAATCTGACTGTGTGCTTGAAGCCTTTGAAATTCTAAAACAGAAACTTCCAGCAACACTTCGCTGATGAAACATATCAACACACAATTTCCTTGAATGCTGCTGAGGGAAGTAGGACTTCTAATAGCATTCATTATTTATCTTCATCATCAATTACATGCATTTCATTATCATCACTTGCCCGTTAGTGAGCAGACAGTGAAGTGACAATTTCAAATCATACTATAATTAATGATAATAATCAGCAACTAACAGATTCGTTGAGCATCCTTGCAATATCGATCGATTGACCTTTTGTTTCGTGTGCCGTTGTACCAACCCACATTCAAACCACGAACTTGCAAAGTGTAAACCGTGAGAGCCATGGACCATGTGGGGGTTTCTCAAGCCATAGGGGACCCTAAAAATGGCTGGTTCACTACTATAGATGGTTCATAAAGGATGGTAACCGGGGGGGGTCCCTATTTTGAGAAACTCATGTGAAACCACGAGCTCGAAACCATCCGAAAACGCAGGATTGACCACCTGAGCTCTCCGCACGCCTTTGCAGTTGGCTCTCAGCTTAGCCACCTTTAGCGCCATGAGAGCTTCGGCCGCGGTCGCCCTTGAGGTGGGGGAGTGGACAGGGTAATCCATGGCTACTTGCTGGGGGATCTGGCAAGGTCAGACAGAACTCTAGTTAAGAGTAGAAGAAGCTAAGGCAGCTCAACTACTCTGCTTTGATTGGAGAGTAATTCTGCTCACGTTATTCTTCTTGCAGCCATCCGCTACTTTCTTAGTAGTGGTTAACCTTCGTCAATAATGGTTAATGATGCTTAACCATGGTTAATTCACAGTAGCTAGTGATGACAAGGTTGATACCTTCGTTGGTTGTCATACCCTATTATTCACCAGCTTGTCAACCAGCTTGTTCACCAGCTTATTAACCAGCTTGCTAGCCATAGAAAACCACCAGACATCCTAGTTGGTCGTCCCAGCTTAGCTGTTGAGACTTCAGGCACCATAGCCCAGCCACAGCTCTGGAGCCGCGCGAGTGCCTGGATCGGATCACATGGTGCCACCTCCAGGTGGCTGGTTGGTTTCCCTAATGATCATAGCTTGGGCTGGTTGGGAGGTACTATTTATGGATACACTAGATTCCTTGTAATATACAATAGCTGGCAATATAGTTATGGATGCCATTAGTGGCTGGATATGGTTGATCATAGCTTGCAATGAATCACACCGGGTATGTATGAAATTGTGTACATGCATTTCGGTTTACATGCGCTGGTATGGACCAGCAAAAATCGCGCAGACTTTGCTAGGTGAAGACTCCGTGTGATCACTCAAATCAGAAGGGTGACTGGGTAAATTCTCCGCGATTGGCGGAAACAGCTGTCTGCAAATGTGGTAATTCTGGCGCGATACATTGTGTCTTAAAACCATTGTGTCAAAAGCACAAATATTTGCAGAATCAGACGGTTGGCTCTGAGATCTTTTCCTTAGATTGGCGGTCGTTACAGTCAGGGATGGGTATATGAGTCAATCAATTTCACTCACATTTGGCCTCAACGAATGGGAGGTATATAATTCCCCTGCATTTTGGCAGGTCCACCTGGGGGTATAGGCACCGTGCACCGGTTTTCTTTGTTAAAGGTATCTTGCTGAATAGAGTTATGTGACATAGAGACATTGAGATGTGGTGACGTTCCAATCCACGAGTTTTCACATGGATGCCCCGATGTGTTGTGACAAGCACTTGTCGCCAAATCTGATCCCTAGCCAAATACCTGTTGTTGCAAGTATTTGCTCCACAGTGAGGTTAACCTGCCAACAGCCGATGTTCATTGAGGCTCCACCATGTCATGGCAGATTGGAAGTCCAATATTTGTCGGAATGATAAAAGCAAAAGCTGGACATCCAGGAATACAATTAATCTGCAGCAACTAAGAAACAGATTTCAGTTTGGCAACTGGATTTCCCTGTCGAATCCTGGATGGTTTGAGGGTACTGGATTGGTTCACTCCATGTCAGGAGCCCCCCGCCCCCAATGAGGTTTGGTTCACGCTTTCGGTGGCAAAGCGCTGTGCGACGACTCAGGGAACTCCGCCTCTGTTCACTGGAACAGAGCCTTGGTAGCGCCTTAGTACCCCATCGTTGATAGCCAGGAGCGGTTGGCAATGCTTGTGATGGATAATGATAGCGTCATTAGCAGCGTAGCTTACCGTAGGTTTGTGGTTAAGCAATGTAAAGCATCAAGAATTCGAAGACAGGGGAGCCACATGTGAGCTGAGTGACAGTTGTGACTTATACCTAGCATCACTTGGGGTGGTCATAACACTGATTTGATCGTGGAACCAATGACCAAAACAGCAGTAGAGCAAAGATTGACCATGGCTCATGTGGTAGCTGTGGATGGGAGCTATCAATGGTGCTGGGAATGGGCAGATTTGTTCAAACTGCCTGGTGTATACATAATTCGAGCTATCTTTGTTCAAACACTCATCTCCACTGCCTAAAAAGGGCATCCACCAGTCGCAATGGAATAGCAATCCCCTCAGTGATTCTTGTGAAGGTTACCCAACCTGACTGTACCACCGGAACTTGAAAGGTTAAAGCTCCAATCAAATTGGACAGGCGTCAAATCGTGATCTGTCATCTACAACTTGTGGCTTATCAATCACCATTACCAATCATCATCATATTCATGATCATAATCATCATCATAATCCTTCTCCTCATAATAAAAATCATCATCATCCTCCTCCTCCTCCTCATCATCATCATCATCATCATCACCAGCATCATCATCATCATCATCATCATCATCATCATCATCATCATCATCATCACTAATACTGCAGATAATTTTAATTGATACAACCTATCCAAATCACAATCATTATCCTGATCAATCATTAATCATCAATGATCAATCGTCATCGTCAGCCGTGATCAACTTCAACTCGGTACTGCTACTTCGACCGCTGTTGCAAGGAGGCCAGTCGCTATTTCGCAGCGCAAGAGCTGCTCCATCATCTTGGGAAGATCAACCAAAAGGCTTATTGTAACGGGTGCACTGCCTGATTTATCAGAAGTTTATATTCTAAGGCATGAATTTGGATTGGAATGTTTATATCCCTAAGATAGTTTAGCAGAATCAATTAGCAGATAATCCTGATTTATCAGGCATGAACCTGGAATCCCATGAAATCCCTAAGCATTCAGGATTAGTCAATGGGAATAGTCAAACTACAAGCCGCAGCAGTGTGCACCTAAAACAGGTTCGGTGGCTGAAACTCTGTAGCTTTCCGGGGTGCGATCCACAGCGAGAATGACTATCAACCAAGAATTCTTCATCAAGATATATGAGAAGAATTGACATAGATGGACTATTTGGAAAAAAAACTATGAAGATGTACGAAATAGATTGTAGTGCCATTGCACTTATTCTTTTCACCTCCCAGTTACACACCTGTTACACTTGTTTTTCATTCCCACAAGGATGCCCCACGCACCATCCAAGGCCACGGTTGTAGCGTAGACGGTGACCCCAGGAATGAGTTCGCCTACAGCGCCGCCATCACAGCGTGCGAGAAAAGCACCAGCCTCAACGGGCGGTGAACGTGCCAAGTGTGGTCGTTTTGTGATTTCTTTGAACGTGGATGAAAGATGATGAAAGATGATGAAAGATGATGAAAGATGATGAAAGATGATTAAAGATGATGAAAGATGATGAAAGTGGTAGGAGTCTAGGCGCTTGAAGTTCGACATTTGATGCCGTTTGGCGAAACCAAACTGAAAAAACACATATATGCACACGTACTCATGCGTATATACGTACATACACAGTGCAGCTACATGCATGCACAGGGCAGTATTTTTGCATGAACTCACGAACAAACCACAACCAACCCACAGCAGTCTGTTGTCTTGGAAGACTCAGAAACTCGCGGTTTGTTATTGATTGTATTTCCATTTGGTTGGTGGTGCTTCCCTGAGATCTGCAAAGTTTAGTCTTGGTCCACAACTCTTGCCAGATACACAATGGAATGCTGGCAGTGTCAACCTCCATGGGTTGATTCTTACACTGGGTTACGTTGCAAGACCTATTTCAAGCCTTGATATTATTGTGAGGAGCACTGCAGGGGTTTTTGATCTTGCTTTTTCGGTTCTCTGTTCAACAAAGCCACCCTGGCCATGAGTTATTTGGCACTCCCTGGCCAGACTCGAACCGATCAAAGCAACCATAGTTGAGCAAGAACCAGTCGTCTTCGGCATTAACCCCAAGACCTACTGAAACTGATCAACAAATCCAACGAGGCCCAAACCAACTGAGCAATGATGATGTTATGATGATGCATGGGGTCAACCTTTTTGGGGTCATGAACCTATCAACATTTGGGACAGACTTTGAATGTGCCCAGTTCCAATCTAAGCCGCCCAGAGCCTTGGCGGGTCCCCCAGCGGTTGGAGGTAAGAAATGGGACTTGGCCCTCGCGTTGTTGGAAGAAGTGCCGCAACGTGACGTGAGACTTGGCAGCGTCGTCAGAGTCATGGTCGTGGTTGTCAAGCAGCCACCAACCAATGGTGACTTCTAGCTGGTTAATGGGTAATAGGGGATCATGACCAACAAGAATGTAGCGGATACACCAACTATACATGGCTATGGGTCAGGATTAAACAAGCAAAAAAACAGGGGTGTGTGAACATCAACCAACAGTTAGACTAGTTTGGTCATTTGTGGGATGTGAACAGCAAGGGGTGCAGGGGCCCTTGACCCAGAGCCATATGATTTGGTTTATCCTGACAAGTGGAACCAATGATGAACCATGATCACTGCGAGTGAGGTAGTGATAGTTGACAAGAAGCACCTAGGGATCGGTGTTGAACGTTGCATCCTGATGAGTGGAATCTTTCTCACCAAACACTACTCCTTTGGTGTATGCGACTGACATCCGGTCGAATCCGTTCTTCTGGGTGATATCGACCGAATGAAATGTTCTTGGACTTGTCGGTGTTGACCCTTGTGTTTTGCCGAACTAATTATAAAATAGACACTTGGAACGAGTTTATTGACATCAAGTACTCGTAATATGTAGGATCAAACTTGATATGCTTCAATAAGCTTAGCGCAGCTTGAGGCTGTACAACTCCATGATTGATTTGATGATTTGGACGACAATCTTTGACACTTCTGGATCTGATCTTCTTTCAATCGTGGATTGTGACACGACCAGAGTCTGCTTCCCCAGCCGTGGTTAGACACCGCTAATCTAGCTGTGGATCATGAATCATGGCCTGCGAATGGCTCAAAGTGATCACCGACTAAATGTATGGGTTCTCCACATCGTTAGCTTAATGATAACTAATGGCCTAATATGATTAGTCGGATGAGTTCATTTGTTCTAAAACAAATCTGTTTATGTCAGAATAACCAATGCTTACTGGCTTATAGTTGGTAATGAACATGGTTGATAACCAAGCATCATACGGAATTCAAACAACATTCATAGACTGTGATGGTTGATAATAACGAATGATGTGTCATAATGGTGGTTCGACATTGTTTATCTTGAAATTGTTGTTTTGATGCTTCACAGCTAACAATAATGAGGATTTTCCAAACAAGTCAACGATGGAGATCCAGCTCTTAATAGACCGTCCCTGTCATTTGATGGTAAATCTCAAGCTATTTATTGTCAAACTGGGTTTCCTTTATTCATATGGATCTCGCATTGCATTGATGAACAGATATAGTAAGTGGAATCCACTATCCACGATGTGGGGATTCACACTATTTAACACAATTAAGTTAGCACTATACCCGATCCCTTGATCAACCATAATGATATGAACATGCCATCACAGATAGTGACCCACTAATTCACCATTGACCACTAGTATGATGAGTTGTGTTTGCTAAGCAACATGATAAGCTCCGGGTCTAGCCACCAATTGTCAACCAAACATATGTAGGTGAACATGTCTCATAGGGATTCCAGGATAGTTGCGATGTGAGCAGCAACGTGCTATCACACCTCAAATTCGATAAGCTGACAAACCATTCAAAGCAAGAAGGATTCCAGATATCAAAGAATAATAGAAACACATCAAGGTGCTGCATATCCCATTCGTACCGAGTGATATTTACTGCATAGCAGGGTCAGATTGTCACGCTTTTGGCCATGCATGTGATGCAATACCTGTCCAGGGTTTGCATTTTTGGATGCGCATTCTTTGCATTGGAGACCGTTGGCTCAAGCTATTTTTGTGCCTGCAAGCGAGTTGCAACTGCAACCCAGTGTGCAGTGATGCCCGCCAGCAGCTCGGAGCCAAGGAATGGTGACTCCGCCATCGATCTTCATGTGCAATGCATCAGCGGTGAAGGATGCACGTTGCAGGGGCTCAGTAGTTCCTCTCTGGGCCGTGCTGTGCGCCGGATGGTCTGCGAGCAACTTCCACCAAAGAAACGTGCCAGGCTCGCGTTGTTTCACAATGAAACGCCACTGAAGCTCAACCAAACCCTGCAAGAACAGGGCATCATGGGTGCTGCCGATATCAGTTGCGTTGTTATCCAAGTTGATCTGTTTGCTGCATGGCGATGTTTGCATGGACTTGCAGTTGATACGGATCCGGAGCTTGTGCTAGAAGGAGTGAGCGGCATTACTGTTTCAACATCTGGCAGAATGCCAGGGCCAGATCCCTTGAAAAAAAGTATTGAACAACTTACCTTGCCGAGCAGCCTTCAGAAACTGCAGTTTGGGCCTCGGTTCAGCCAGAGTTTGGACGGAGTGACTTTCCCAAGCAGCCTTCGGAGCCTGACATTTGGCTATAGTTTCGACCAGAGTTTGGACCGAGTGACCTTGCCCACAAGCCTTCAGAGCCTGACATTTGGGCAACTTTTCAACCGGAGTTTGGACCGAGTGACCTTCCCAAGCAGCCTTGAGAGCCTGGCAGTGGGCAATGGGTTCGACCAGAGTTTGGACGGAGTAACTTTCCCAAGCAGCCTTCGGAGCCTGACATTGGGAAGCGCGACAAACGCAAGTGCGTTCAACCAGAGTTTGGACCGAGTGACCCTTCCAAGCAGCCTTCAGAACCTGACATTGGGCAATGCGTTCCACCAAAGTTTGGACGGAGTAACCTTTCCAAGAAGCCTTCAGAGCCTGACGTTCGGCGCCATGTTCAACCAGAGTTTGGACCGAGTGACCTTCCCAAGCAGCCTTCGGAGCCTGAAATTTGGCTATAGTTTCGACCAGAGTTTGGACCGAGTGACCTTTCCAAGCACCCTTCAGAGCCTGTCATTTGGTGATAGGTTCAAGCAGAGTTTGGACGGAGTA
The DNA here is from genome assembly GCA_009767595.1 of Symbiodinium kawagutii. Classification (NCBI taxonomy): domain Eukaryota; class Dinophyceae; order Suessiales; family Symbiodiniaceae; genus Symbiodinium; species Symbiodinium kawagutii. The sequence continues at coordinate 479,448 of VSDK01010813.1, read as the reverse complement.
ACCTTTCCAAGCAGCCTTGAGAGCCTTACATTTGTCTCCCGGCTCAAACTGAGTTTGGACCGAGTGACTTTCCCAAGCAGCCTTCAGAGCCTGACATTTGGGGATCTGTTCCACCAGAGTTTGGACGGAGTGACTTTCCCAAGCAGCCTTCGGAGCCTGTCATTTGGTCAGTATTTCAACCGGAGTTTGGACGGAGTGACTTTCCCAAGTGGCCTTCAGAGCCTGACATTTGGCCAGTACTTCGACCGGAGACTGGATGGAGTAACCTTTTCAAGCAGCCTTCGGAGCCTGTCATTTGGCTATAGTTTCGACCAGAGTTTGGACCGAGTGACCTTTCCAAGCACCCTTCAGAGCTTGACATTCGGCAACCGGTTCAACCAGAGTTTGGACGGAGTGACCTTCCCAAGCAGCCTTCGGAGCCTGACATTTGGCTATAGTTTCGACCAGAGTTTGGACCGAGTGACCTTGCCCACAAGCCTTCAGAGCCTGACATTTGGGCAACTTTTCAACCGGAGTTTGGACCGAGTGACCTTCCCAAGCAGCCTTGAGAGCCTGGCAGTGGGCAATGGGTTCGACCAGAGTTTGGACGGAGTAACTTTCCCAAGCAGCCTTGAGAGCCTGGCAGTGGGCAACGGGTTCAACCAGAGTTTGGACGGAGTAACTTTCCCAAGCAGCCTTCGGAGCCTGACATTGGGCAATGCGTTCAACGAAAGTTTGGACGGAGTAACCTTTCCAAGAAACCTTCAGAGCCTGTCATTTGGGGATCTTTTCAACCGGAGTTTGGACCGAGTGACCTTCCCAAGCAGCCTTCGGAGCCTGTCATTTGGCTATAGATTCGACCAGAGTTTGGACCGAGTGACCTTTCCAAGCACCCTTCAGAGCCTGTCATTTGGTGCTACGTTCGAGCAGAGTTTGGACCGAGTGGCACTGCCCAGGGATCTTCAAAGTTTGTCGCTGCAAGGGGTCGAGGTTGAATGTTAACTGTTCCCTCATCATTTATTTGCAATGTGAACTACCAGACAAAATTCAGCAACCCTGATTCAATGTGATTCAAGGTATTTGTTCTTTTCCGCTTCACTTCCTTCACTGTTTTGGATCAAAACCAATTATCGTCATATGTTGCATATCAAGCCTCATAATTATTTTCATTTGTTGCGTGCATGCATGTATATCTTGTAATTATGCAGTATGCGTACATGTGTGGATATGTGTTCTGTATCATCGTATTTCCGTTGGTTTTTAATTTCAGATGAGTCATGATAGACAGGTTCAAGAACAATCAGCAATATCGATCGAGACAACTGTGCAGCAGCACTAAAAGAGCGCCGTTGTGTCTTGCTGCCTTGGCAGCGCATCGGGGGATGTCGCAAGAGCTTAGACCAAATCCGAATTCTGTTCCTTTTGTGTCGAAAATCATTAGCGCGAGATCATATTTTTTAAACATTTACATGTTTGCTCGGATTGATGTTTTTGGATCACTTAAACATATTTGGACAACCCATGACTACAGTAATAATCATCACCAAAAGGCTTGGTAGCGAGGGGGTCGCGCGCGCTTTCATATCAATGCACTTCCGCTCGGGGATTTGACTCAACCTCCATAGCCTCTTGTGCCCTTGAAAGCGTCGGCACTCCTCGCTCAGGATGCCAGATCATCCTTTGGTATGGTTGTTGGAGGTTTCCTGATTTATAATTTCCCTCAATATCAACCTTGCACTTGGGAAAACATTGAACTGAACAGCAGCCTGTCCCAAGTTTTTTCTGATATCCAAGTGGATCCTCCCCTTGCAGTGACATTTTGCTACCCGCGTTTTACGATATCCATTTTTTTTGAAATTAATATCATATCCAAGTTTTTGAGACCCAAGTCTCAGCCACATCGCTGAGGATCAGTTGCAATGCCTCCATTAGCGCCTGCGAAAAGTCTGACCGTTGGCGTCATGCGGCGTGTCTCTTTGCGCAAGCCGGGCTGAGAGGCACAGGGGGTGGGTGTTTTTGGTGCATGGCTGCCATGTGTTGGAGGTTTATGGTTTGTTGTTCAAGGTTATTTGTTGTTTGCTGTCATGATCGCTTCAGTGGCGTATATGTTCATGTATGAATATGTGTATATTGTATATGTATATAAATATACATACGTATGTATGATTTGAATGGATCTGATATATATATATATATATATACATCTTACATAGATATCCATATTATGGATATCATGTATATATATATATACACATATGTATACGGATTATCCGCACATCTACACATGACGCATACATGTGATAGAAACATTCACGTATACCTTTGTAACTTGCTCGTGCGTGTATCATGCTGAGCGGCCACTGGAGCTGTCCCCTCCCAGCCGTGGTGAGAATTCCCAGCCTCTGGTTGCCTCAAATGCTGATGTGGGAATGCACCGATCCACTACATCGGAGCCCTGTTCCATGCACCAGTGGAATGTGACCGCACGGGTTTTAAATGTTGCTCAACGTCGGCCTTTCCCAGGAAAAGGTTTGCAGCGTAGTTTCATCACCTACAACGCCTGCATCAGCGCCTGCGCCAATGGCCGGATGTGGCGCAAGGCGCCATGAGATGTGGTGGCCGGGTGTGACCAATGCCGGGCAACAAAAAGGCATTTCACAGATGTATAGTTACTGTAACCATTTGGAGCTAAGGAGCCATGGATGATTCTCCTTGCTAAATGGCGAGCGATTTACAGCCTGGGTGGCCCCATACTAAACCTCACTGTAGATTATGTCATGACTAAGCCGCGAGTATGGCCATGGCTCTGCGTCGACACCCTACTTTATGTAGGCACTGTCTGTCGACAATTAGCAGTGGGGAAAGAGTACCATCATCACAATATGCTCATGAACGTGGCGGGTTTTGCGGTTGTCTTTGAGATGTTAAATTGTAGGTTTTCACTGGAACATATGGCAGTACATCACAATCCTGCCTTTACTCTCTGCCGCAGACCTGCGTTTGCATCCCCCAACCACGCACACCTTTCGGATGACAGCTTAATGAAATGCATTCGTCCCTGTCAGGGTTTTGCATGCTACCTTTTGTTCTGATCCTTCCGTGTCCCAACCCCACCAGTGCAGGGGTTGGCAAAGGCGGGGGTAGAAATTTGAGAGCTGCGCAAATCGCACATACTTTGACAACCTTTAGTCTTGGAAAGCTTTCCAACATTTTTAGTCTTGGAAACCGCCAAGCCTTTTTCGACGGGGTTGTGTGACCATACTTTGACAACAGCCAGTTCCCCCACGTCCATGGGTCCTTGAGCAGATGGTTCATGGTTCATAGTTGCCACGGTTGGTTGAAAACCCAACTGACTAATTGCAGTTGGTTGTGATGAATTTATGATGACCAAGAGTCTGAAAAACTGAGTAGGTGCTTGGCAACATGAATCTACCATGATCTCCACACATTTCCCCCAAGATCTAAAGATACCGGCACATTCAATGGAGCCCCCAACAAAGATCGCCTTCCCTGTTTTAAAAAGATGACCATGACTTGGGATGTTTGAGGCTACTGATCAGTTGCGGATGTACCTCATTTCTTTCTGTCGTAAATGTGGTGACTTCGTGTTCAATTCATTCCTGTCCTTAAATTGGCCTTGAATGACCCATCACCTTAAATTGGGACCATGAAGATGGCCTATAAATGCCCATGATATCTTTGCAAAGATGGCCCACAAGATGTTTGCAACGGAAGTGCTGCTGGTTGCCTTGTTGATCCCCCCACGGCCCATAGCTCCCCCTGCCCAGTCGCAGCAGCTTCTCGGTGAGCTCAGATCCGCTGGCCTGAAGAGCACGGTGGCGGACGGCCAGGGGTGTGACTGTAGGAACTTGAGAGATGGATGATTCAAATAGGGAATCTCAAAATAGGAGGTTTCTAAAAATGGTAACTTAAGAAATGGTTGGTTTATTATTAAGAATGGTTTAGTATTATTTCTCAAAATAGGGCACCCGAAAATGGTTGATTGCTATAACTGACCTTGCATGTTATAGTGGTTTCTCAAAATAGGGAACCCTAAAAAATGGTTGGCTTATTACTATAACTGACTATTAATGGATGATTTAGGAGTACCCCTATTTTGACAAACCGCCATATGGCTTTGGGCCAATCTGAATCAACAAATGGGGAAGAAAACAACCCAACTTTAGATCTCGTTGGATTTTTCTTTAGATATCTTTAGATCTCTAAAGCAGCACTCTGACAATTTCTCACATCATTCTTTTTAGGTTTTCTGATTACTAAGTTTGGGTGACTTTTCTGATTAATGTCGATCAGTGTTGTTGTTGGTCCCGTCCGGTTTCCTTGTTTTTTCTGCTCTTGTTATTGCCCCTGGTGATGGCGTCGATGCCGGTTCAGGACGAGAGCATATTTGTCACACGGTGAAATTTCTGAGTACCGGACGAAGTAACGCACCTTAGGATGACACTGTTAGTGGATTTTAGCACACAGGTACATTTTCATGGTTTGTCTACATTATTCATGTTGGTGTCGTTAGTGTTTCCCAGCCGGTTTTGATGGTCATGTGCTAACGGTTGTTGTTTTCTTTGCGTACGGTTGATTGTACATTGTCGTAGTTGTTCAACGGGATGCCCAAAACTTTGTTGCCGGGCTCCTGAAGCACTGGTTCGTTATATCAGGAAGACTATTTCTCAAGTGGTAGGGAAGCCCCAAAAATGGTTGGTTTAGAATTATAGATGGTTAATAAAGGATGATTGAGGGGTATCCCTATTTCGAAACACCGATATACCACCATCATTGTTTTCTCATGTGCTCACTTTTGTGCCGGTCACTGACTCTGTTGGTAGTCTTCCCGGCAACAAATCCATCCCAGTGTGTTGATCAGGTGACATCCTCAACTTTGAGGTGGACACATTCTGGTCATGTTCCCATGATTTCGAGGTCAAAGTCCCTTCACCATTATTTCCTGAATTTTGATGGGTACAGCAGAGAACGTGACCACACTAGTTATGTCTAAGTCCCTCATGTGGAAACGCATTTGGGTTTATCAGCATTTGCCAGCTCCACTTTCATTTGCGTCGACTGAATATAACTTCAACCAGTTCAGTAAGACTGTTTCTTCGGAAATAGATAGCAGCAGGTCAGACATGCATGAGACCTCCATTTCGTTGAAATTTCTGCAGTCAAAAGGATCACCCCCGAAGTGAATCCACAGCCATCCCGCAGGTGGTGAGTTTCAACGCTGCACTGCTGCCTTCGCCCTGGCACCTTTGCGCCATGCTGCTTGGGCAAATGACGCTACGACAGGTGAGAGATTGGATTGGGTGGTCGCTTTGATGTGTTTCCCCATGTAGAACTTAGGTACGGTTAACGAATTAAACCCTTGCGTATCTGAAACTTTGCCAGGATCCAGCTGGTTTATGTTTAACAGCGGCACAATTCACATGGAAGACCTCAAAGCAGCCGGGATCCGATGGGAGGATGGGACGGCGCAGGTGGAGCGCAGCCAAGTGACTGGCAACACCGCGCTTAGCGCGGTGTGACCTGGCAGGATGTGCGACGAGTGACGCGTTCCACGTTTGGGCACGCGTGGTTGCTGTATTCATTCCAGATATTAGGTTGTGGGTCAATATTAATCAACAAGAGTGGGGGATTAGTAAGCAACAAACTCATGGAGAAAACATGAGAAAACAATAGTTAATGGTGGGGGAACCAGGGGTACAGGGTGAACTGACCCACAGCCATATTTCCAGATACATGACTGGGCTCCCAGGCAGAACCGGTGGCAGTTGGTCACCGCACTGCTGGAAGAGAGTAGCAATAATCATTTGGAGAAGGATGTGATGCTCGGCAGCAAATCGCGCATGTTGTGCGGGACAAGTGGTGATGGGGACAAGTCTGTTCGCCACTCCACTTCTGCTTGAACCGTGACTTCGACCTGCTTCAGATGTTGATTGCACCGACACATGTGGGATGGTTTATCCGACGGAAAAAGTTCCTTTTGCATGTTCCGAGATGGGTTCAACCCATCGCAAGTTGACGTTTTTTCGACAAGAGGCTGTATCAATAGTTCGTGATGGGTTCCTTGGTTGTCTTGGCCAATCTTCAGACTTCAAGCAGTAACCTGGACGTGTTCACAGTTGAGCCAAAGTGGAATGGAGTGACCCAGAAAGCAGACCGGACCCAGAGGCTTGCAGGATTGAATCGTGGGTGATGCACGGACACTTGCCACGATTGGTCTACAGCTACCGAAAGGGGAGACTACGTAAGAACGCCCAACAAGCAAAGCACAGCTCATGCCGGGTGAAAACAGAGGAATTCTCTTCAACTCAGAGAAGATGAGTTCCCTTCATTGACAGGAGGGACCCCCTGTTTGAAGCGATGTCTTTTCAGTTGTTCTGTGACCTTTGGCTAAATAAGGTTTCGGCTCCAACGGTTCCCAGGATCCCCCAAACTGGACCGGGTTGGGCTGGAATCTTAGCGGTGCTTTGCCGCCATAGCGCCGCGGGCGCCTCTGGTGCCTTGGACAGTGACTGATCTGGCTCGCCCTGGTCACTTGTCCTTGTATTCACAGCTCAACTGGTGCGCCCTGGCTGTGTAATACCTGGTGGCAGTGTATGTTTAAGTTGGTCGCGGCCTTCTTGTACATCTTGGGTCACAATTTCTGCCCAACGCAGACGTGCGAGACGGCAGAGAGCTTGGGCAAGGCGGGAAATCTGGCTGTATCGACAAGGCTGGACCCACCTCAGCCCATATACAATTCGTCGCTGCTACTCCCTGCTCGCGGCACATCACTCTGGAGACCCACAGTTTCTTCAGAGCATCAAATTGGACTACAAGATGGCGACTCGCGAAGTGCGATCAAGGAAACAACAACCAGTGTATCCGTCATGGAGGTGTACTGGCAAGACTTCGTGGTGTGGACATCTGGTGAGTGGGAAAGATGCGTGGCGCGGGAAGTGTGGTGGCAGCTGGGAACGCTGCTCCGATCCTTCCTTCATACCACCGGACCCCAGAAGCCCATCACGGAAGAAAGATCCCAAAGCCAATTGGGACTGGGGAAATCAGCCAACACCCTCATGGAACTGGAAGCAACAGCCAGATCGACCGAAGACACCTCGCAAGCACAGACCGAAGGGCAAGAAGCAAGGGAAGGAGAAGAATGCTGGGGACAAGCACTCCGAAGCCCCCTATGCAGACAGCCCTGCAGTGCCTGCGCCATGGGACAGTGGTGCTTCGTCATCGACTGCTGCTGCTGCAGCAGCTTCCGCAGCCACAGCAGCCAATGCGGAACTAGTCAGTGCAATCAAACAAGCATATCCAGATCAGGCGTTGATGCCAAAAGCTTTGAGGGAGGTCGTGGAGAAGCAGACCAACGCAGCGGAGCACCCTCAGATGATTCAGGACTTGAGGAAGGCCACGACTCAACTGGATCGGAACCAGAAGCTTTTGGTGTCCCTCACCGATGCTCGTCAAAAACATCGGGAGTCATGGTTGGAACACATGACTGGCCTCATTCAAGGGTGGCAAGGGCAACTTCAGACCTTCCAGACTCAGCAGGCGGACTATGCCAATCGGTTGGAGAAGGCTCAGCAAGAAGTACGAGATGCCCGCTCAACCATCCAGCGCCTGAACGCTCAAATTGGCCAGGAGACCCCTACAGTTCCGAGTGTGGCGGAAGAGATAGCGGAAGTAGACAAGACCCTGGATGCAAGAGAAGCCGGCCTGCAGGCGAAGGCTACACAACTCTTGACCCAGTGCGTTCAGTCAGCAGAGAAAGTGGCGATCCCCATCGAGTCAGGATCAGACATGGACGACGACGAGACCTCCAGGGAGCGAGGAACCAAACGTCTATGTTCTCGAGAACCTGTTGGTCATGGAGGAACCACTGCGGCTTCAGTCTCCGGACTATCATGAGCTTGGGTAGCGTACTTCCATGTCTTCGGAATGGAATGCGTGTGCCAGAGACTGATTTGCCTTTAAAGGCCGTTCGCTTTCAAGGAGTACCTCCTCTCTCTGATCTTCATGATCGTGACTGTCGAGCTCTACTCCCCTCTTTACCCACACCAGCATTGGACTTCTACGATGACTGCGTGTTTCCGTTTCAGGCTGTGGTTGAAGCTCAACGACTTTCATTAGAGGTTGGTACTACTTCGCCCTCTTTGTGGACGCGTTGGACGAGCTCTTCATGGACAAGTTCTACATCGACCACAGCGCCTTTGGCATCGTTCTGGACTCCGCGACCTATCACACATCATGCAACAGATGAAGTCAAGGAGTCCGTGCATACTTTTGCTCAACGGGAATAAGGAGAACAACCTCAGCAAGCAGCTATGGACCCTCTTGATGCAGACTTGGGATACATCGAGGATCTCCAGACCATTTGGGATCGCAATGCTGTGGTAGCTGATGAAGATGAAGGTCCCATCATGTTCATCCAGACGTGGTACCTCCATCATGAGCTCTACCCCATTTGGCATGTTTCGCGACCCATCAAGCTGACACGGGAGCTTCATTTGTGGCACCATGATATCCTTGCAGCTTGGCAGGACATATTGATCCATGATGAACCGCTTGCAGTCTACCTTGTTGATCCACTACCTCCTCAAACCATCACTGAATGGTCTTGTGCTCATCTCATCCTGACGCAAGGGACCCACTTTGACATGCGCTCCAACCTGGTGACAGTTCGACATCCGGAAGATGATTATATGGCCATCATCGCCAAGGCCGCCTTTTCGCTGCCTCCAACTGTCTCAGGTCGAGGCATTGTGGATGTCACTGGAAGAGGTCCGCAATGTGACTATGCCGATTGTGAAGTCAAATTGCGGGACTTTCGATTTCCCATGACATATGACCAGTTTGACAACCCCTCTGGAGCAGGATATGTTTTGTCCATACATCCACCTGAAGATGCTCTACCAGAAGGCACCTATGAACATCGTGGCCCTGACGGTGCTATCAGTGTCTATGAGAGGCCTGATTCAGCAGATGGAGATGTTGAAATGCTGGATGAGGACAATCAAGAAGAAGCTGGTGAATCTGGGCTTCAAGAAGATGATCAAGCAAGTTCCATTGGATCTCCTTCCCCTACCCAGGTTCTTGGCCCTGCTCTGATCTATGATGACCGAGCTTTGCGTGGCGTCTACATTTATCGCTTAGGTGGCCGACGTCAACATGCACGTCTTCATTGGTATCCTTACAGGACTTTCGTGGCCGATATGGCAAGGTTCTGGGGGCTCTCAGTCCATGAGATTGTCGACATCCACACTACACGGGTACCACTTCCAGGAGATGAAGGTGATCTTGGAGACGCTGTGTCGGTCATTCTTCAGCATTCTGCTGATTTATCCGTTGGGAGCAATGAGAAACTCATCATCTTAGATGTCGAAATGCACGAATCTCTTGATGCCATTGGACTTCCTGTACCTGCAGGAGTTAAACGCACTGTCAATCGTGTGGTTCCACTTCTCACCCGCTCTCAAGTGTTGGCCTTGGCCAATGTGGTCAGGTATTGTGCTCAACCTGCCATCCGTGACCGGTGTTTGGTGACTTTGAACAATGTCCCCTGGCCATTACAGGATCGTGCAGCTCGACCTCTCAATCATGGAGATGTTCTTCGAGTTCAAGTTCCACCGACTCCTTCCAGTATCCGAACTACTGAAGCTACACTTCGTGCAGATTGGGCGGCAGATGAGTCTAGTATTGAGGATGACGTTTCCATCGACTTTCTGATGAGTGGGGATGATCGTGATCGTGGCCCTCTTTCTCAAGGTACGCAATCTGATCAACATTCAGTACGAAAGGTTTGTCTTGCCTCACATTTGCCATCTACCCACTGTACTTGGATCGACTTTACTGCGGTTTCTTGGAGTTCTGCCAGGTTGAATGACATCTTTCTTCCCAGCTTCGCATTGTGGCCTGAAGGATTTGAGCTCCCTGCACTTCCCTTCCCCAATGTCCAGACTATCGAAGCCTGGGATGGTTCACCACCGGCTGAGTTCATCTTTTATACGGATGGATCTCGGCAACAAGATCGAGTCGGAGCTGGTGTGGTGATGCTCTTTCGTACGACTTCTGCCATCTATTGCGGTGGTTTTCTTAGTGCAGCAGTGACGGAAGGAGTGAATGCCAATGATGGAGAACATGCAGCGATGATTTGGTCTCTTGTATGGAGCTACAAATTGAGCACGTGGTTCCTCGCAGCGTATCCCACGTCCGACGTTGAGTTCTCGTTCCTCTTTGACTCCCAGGTCACAGGCTACCAGGCTAGTGGGGCGTGGCGATCTTTCAACCAAACTCCTTGGAATGAACTTCAGCGAGGCTTTGTTCATATCCTTCAGTTTCGACATGGTCAAGGGTCTTTGAACTTCCACTACGTTCCTGCTCATGAAGGTGAATATTGGAACGAGACTGCGGACCTCCTTGCAAAGTTTGCCTGCCTACATCCTGGACAAGTTCCTGATTGCGGATCGTGGTGGTATCTTCTACAGGACGCAGCAAGCAGAGGTGCCTTTCAACACATTTGGATGTGGGAGGCCATGGTCCAAGGTCATCCATCGTATCCATGTCTCTTTGGGAACTTCGCTTGCCATATGGCCACATCGGCTACGGATCCAACCCTTCCAGACCATTGTCGAGCCCCACAACAGACAGTAGAGGCCACAGAGACATCCATTCTCCAGGTCAAATGTGCCACTGCCAACGTGCTCTCTCTGTCTTTGGTCCACGACAAGAAACAACAATCTTCGACAGCTCGACAGTTGAGCCTTCTACAACAATTTCACCAACAAGGCTATCATATCGTTGGGATCCAAGAGAGTCGACTTCGACGGCACCTTGCCCGTGACAATGACTGGTACCACATCGTTCACGCTCCAGCCCTAGATTCGGGTCATGAAGGTGTCCAGATTTGGTTCAGCAAATCGCATCGACTTCATCGAGATGTACGCGCTTTCCGTGCTGAAGATGTCAAAATCATTTTTAGCTCCGCTACCACGCTCATCGTCAAAGTGATCCATCCATCATGGAAGTTTGTACTGGTCAACACGCATGCCCCTCACGGAGATCGACCTGAAGCAGAAATCCGCGAACATTGGGATCAGTTGACCAGCCATCTCAGGCCGTTTGTTGAGCATTGGTCTATTTTCTTCCTCGGGGACACCAATGGGCGAATTGGATCCACGACTTCGGAGGCTATACAAGATCATCAGAGTTCTCTTGAGACCTTTCCAGGATCACTCTTTCATCGATGGCTTTTGCACCACCATTTATGGGTACCAGCTACGGTTGCAGATTGCCACCAAGGACCTGGCGACACTTACCAATGTCCTAATGGCCTCCATTCTGCGCGCATCGATTTTGTGGCTCTTCCCCAACATGTGGCCCGGTCTACGACAAGCAGCTACATCGACTTCGACATCGACCTTTCAATCAGCCGAGCCGATCACTATGTTGCAGCATGTGAATTTCAGCTTCGTGGAGCTCTCCCTCGTCACCGACATCATCGAGCTCGTGGACGTTGCGACAAACTCCACCTCCAGCATGTTCTTAGTGAACCTGCTGCTCAAGAGTATCTCGATCAGTGTTTGTGCCTTCCTCACTGGTCATTGGATGTCCATTCGCATGCTACTACTTTGGAGCAGCAAGCTCAACATGCCATCTCTGTGCTGGCCCCTCCAGTACGGCGGCACAAACACAAACGCCACCTTCGTCCTGAAACCTGGGATGCTAAGCGGCGCATCTTTCGTGAACACCGCCTTCATCAGGCTGAAGGTCGACAAGCAGGACTGCTTGACCTTTTTCCTGATCAGTCGATGCCCTCTACGGAATCACGTTCTTCTTTGACTTCGTGGTGGATCAGTTGGTGGCAACGAGATGCAGATCTACGACAACGACTTCGTGCGGCCACATATGCAGCGCAACAAGCCGTTCGAGACGATGATCGTTGCTATTTTGAAGAGATGGCAGCTCGTGCTGAGCGTACCCACTCCCAAGAGGGATTGACAGGGCTGTGGAAACAGATTCGTGGCCTTCTTCCTCGCAATCGCAACAAGAAGGCACTTCAACCCTATGACTTGGATGATGGGCTGCTCCAGCATTTTGCAGCTTTGGAAGCTGGTTCTTTAACCTCCAAAGCAGCCTTCTTTGGTGAATGCCTGGGACATCAGGCAACTCGTCTTGAGGACTCTGATACTCAAGCTATCTGGCTTGACTTGGATGAGCTTCCACGGCTCTATGAGCTTGAAGCTATCTGTCTCCGCCAGAAAGGTGGTCGTGCTCCTGGCCCAGATCAGATCCCCAGTGAGCTATGCAGGCATGGATCTCGAGTCCTTGCCCCGGCTTTACACGCTTTGCTCCTCAAAGCTTTTCTACAACAATCTGAACCTTGTGGCTACAAAGGGGGCATGTTGAGGACCATCTACAAGAAAGGTCCACCCAATTTGGCCAAATCTTATCGAGGAATTCTCCTCTCCAACTCATTTGCCAAAGTTCAGCATTCTTGGAGCCGAGGCCGCCTACTTCCAGTGATGCTGCATCATCGCAGCCCGGGACAGCTGGGGGGGCTGCCGTCCCAACAGACTGCCTCTGGCATCCAAGTCATTCGCCTGTTCAACAGGATTGGCAGACTACGGGGCATCTCGACCGGAACCATCTATGTCGATGTTCATGCTGCCTTCCATCATATGCTGCGGGAATGGGTCTTTGCTATTGATCAACCACTCTTGGTGGAGGACTTGCAGAAGATCTTTGACCCTGAGGAACAGGACCTTCATGGCTTGGCTGCTCGACTACATCAAGCTTGTTCCAACAGGCACTTTTGTATTCCAGATGGACTATGTGCCTTCCTTCGCGATGTACATCAATTTACATACTTTGAACTTCGTGCCTCGCAGGATCCGCCAGCACCTTCAGTGGTGCATACCCGAAGAGGGACACGCCCAGGTTCACCTTTGGCTGACATCGGATTCAACCTGATGATGAGCCGACTGCTACATGCTTTGGATCAACGTCTGTCAACCTTTGGCCCCTATGTTGAAGGGCTTCAAGCCTTGGGACATTCCATACCTCCCATCGCATGGATGGACGATGTGGCTATCCCCATCAGTGCAGTTCAGGCGACGGATTTGAAACAGGTGGCCACTGGAGTCTTGGAGCACATTCACACTGTCTTCTTTGACTTTGGCTTGCAGCTCAATCTCCAGGCCAATAAAACCGAAGTGGTTTTGATGCCTCGAGGCCGCTTTGCTGCTCAAAGTCGACAAGAACTCTTTGACACTGACCAACAACCGTGCTTGGTAGCTGCCACCGAGTCACATGTCTTTCGAGTCAGGGTGGTTAGCTCCTATAAGCATTTGGGTGCAAGAGCTTCGATGGACAGCGACTTAAGCCGTGAGATTGGACAGCGCTTGGGAATGGCCAGAACAGCCTATGATGATGTCAAACGGCCCATCTTCGCAAACCGTCGTTTGCCCTCAGGCACACGACTTCAGCTGTTCAATAGCTTGGTCATGAGCCGACTCCTTTACAGCTCCAACACCTGGTCCGACATCCCTGCTGCGCAGTTGAAGAAGATTGAATCGGCGTTGATGACTTACTACCGTAGCATAGTTGATGATGGATGGTGGCATGACCAATGTTCCACCAATCAAGCCTTGTTGGCTCGCCATCAACTTCCTACCTTTCGGGCTTTGTTAGCCAAGGGACGCCTTCAATATCTCCATCATCTCGCATGTGAAGGACATGATTACCACTGGGATCTCCTTCTCACCGAATTTTCTTACGGCAGTGGATGGCTCTTCGAGGTCCTGGAGGATTTGCGATGGTTGCAGAGCTGCAGTGACCTGCCCATTACACTTCCAGACCTGGTGCAACCTGACTGGCCTCGTCTACGTCAAGAACTTCGTGGCTGTCCTTCCTGGAAGGGCCGGGTCCACACCGCCTTGAAGAAGCACCTTCTACGTGAACACATCGCCTTTGTGACAGAGGATTACCATGATAAGATTCTGGGATCTTTGGAGTCTGCTGACGTTGAGATCTACAAACCTGAAGAAGCAGAACGCCCTGAAGCTCCGCTACCAGCTCATCGGTGTTCTCTTTGCCCATCCTCCTTTGCGACTGCGAAGCAGCTGGCTACACATAGTTGGGTTGTTCACGGTACTCGGGCCCCAGAAACCCTCCTCATCCAAAGCACGGTCTGTGGAGGCTGTTTGAAAGATCATTGGACAACAGCCCGCCTTTACCAACACCTCAAGTACCGACACAATGGATGTTGGGATCGATTGGCAGGTGCCAAAGAGCCGGATACCCCGGCTAGTATCCAAATGCCTCCTCACCTCCAAGGTTTCAAACGTGTGCCGGCTGTCCGTCGACATTATGGTCCTTTGCGCCCTACCTCGCAACAACGTTTGAGGACGCAACTTCGTCAGGACATCTACTCCTTACGGGAGGCAGGTCAAGGCACTTTTGCCTGGTGGCACCCTCCCGATCATTTGGAAGTTGCTCAACCTGTCCTTGACCGCCTTTCAGCTTGTGTTGCGCTTTGGATTCAACGAGGGCCTCACACCGAAGAAGACCTTCAGGGCCAGCTCCTTGCTGCCCTTTTAGAGGTTGAACTCCCTCATGACCAAGGGTGCCGTATCCTGATTCATTGGGTGGAACATTGTGCCTTGGAGGCCTTTGCCCTCAGTGAGGACCCGGACATTGTTCAGTTGGGCGAATTCTCTTTGTACAACCTCCTCCACGACTTCGAGATCTGGCACCTTCGTGATCGCATGGCTCACCTGGCTCATCAATTGAGCAGCCTATCCGATGAAGTGGATCATGGTCCTCGAGTTTACTATGCACCTCATCAAGCACAAGATCTTCGACATCCAGTGCCTATGCACTACCTCGAACTTGTGAACCTGGAGCACTCCCGTCGACAATGGAAATTTTTCCCTCGAGCTGCCTTTGATCGGTACCTGCATGGCAAGACGTACCTGGTTCTTCATATGTATTCAGGTCGACGTCGAGCTGATGACTGGCGCTCGTACATGCAGTCAGAGCTTCCTCTTCCGGGCTTAGAGGTTGTTGTCATCAGTTTGGATACCGCCATACACGATGGCATGGACATCAACCAGACGGCGCTATGGACCAAGTTGGTCCATGCAGCCAACGACCGACGCATTGCAGGTCTCTTGTTGGGACCACCTTGTGAATCATGGTCCAGTGCCCGCCATGAAGAGTTACGCTCCGAAGACGGAACACTCCTTCGTGGACCTCGGCCCCTACGAAGTGCCTTGGCCCCCTGGGGTCTCGAAAAGCTCTCTTTCCGAGAGCTGCAGCAAATCTTTGTCGGCTCCAGCTTGCTTTTGAAAGGGCTATGGCTGGCTTTGTTAGTCGCCTTAGCTGGATCAGTCTCCATTTTGGAGCACCCTGCAGCGCCCCATCAAGATGACCGAGCCAGCATCTGGAGAACTGGGATTTTGCAGGGCTTATTCCGAGGTCGCTGGCTACTGAAGATCTGTCTGATCTATCAGTGGCGCTTTGGAGCTCAAGGGTCCAAACCCACATCTCTGCTTTATGCTGGAGTACCACTACCTCGTGTTCTTCGTGACTACGAGATTCCTGGAGTATCTCGTCCTGCCGCTCCGTTGATTGGCCGTCAGGCTGACGGTAGCTTTCGGACATCG
Organism: Symbiodinium kawagutii; assembly: GCA_009767595.1. Taxonomy (NCBI): domain Eukaryota; class Dinophyceae; order Suessiales; family Symbiodiniaceae; genus Symbiodinium; species Symbiodinium kawagutii. The sequence goes on along the minus strand of VSDK01010813.1, from coordinate 463,798 downwards.
GCAGCCAAGGAGTACCCGGGAGCGCTGAACCGTGGTTTCGCTATGGCAATGATCGAATGGCTGAAGACCGCACAGAGCCATCCAGCCAGCGAACCGGATCTCAGCTGGGCTTTTGAATTTGCAGCACAATCGGCCAGCATAGTCGAGACGACTTGGCGGCCTGACTACCAGCCCATCTAACATGGAAGGGCGGGAAGCTGCTTGCATGCAACCTGCACGAGCTTAGACTCATCAGCAGAGGAGTAAAAAAAAGAGTTGGCTAAATCCCGAGGGTGCCATTGCAGGGTGCAGTTGCCTTCCCAGGATCGCCTACAATGCATCCGCGAGTGCCACTGAACAGCACTGGGAAATGGCACTGCAACTGCTTCATGATCTTCAGTTTAAAGGCGACGGCTGGAGGGAAAAGGTGCCATAGCCATCCATCGCCCAGAAAACCCAACGGTTGTGGTGATGAAATGCCCAAACCTTCATCCTCCAGGGCCAATCATGAACCTACCCGCTGATATTTGTTGGAAGATATGACGATCCCCTACTTTCCGGGAACTCCAACCCTTTCAGCAAACGACTTGAAGAGGATGACCGAAGGTCTGACTACAGCATAAAGAACGGTAGCTTTATGTTGTGATCATTCCTATGCCAGAGTCCTATGACATCTTGGGTCGTCTTCAGGGGCAAGTATCCAGGAATGACGATGTGCAGGGGAAGGTACACCATTTATGGACTCTCCCCATCTAGAAAACCGGTTCCATTCCCGTGCCGCCTCTGAGTTTTCCTTCATTTCTTCATCTTTTCTAAGAATTCTAAGTAATTTTTTGCTTGGAAGGAGAGACGTTGGTGTAAAACATGCTGGATGGTAATTCCTGGAGGAAACATAAGCAAACAAGTTTACTATTTCAAGCTCTGGAAACAGTTCGTGGGTTGATAGATTGTGGGGAGACATGTAGGTACATCTATTTGTATATGTATGCATCAAATGTTTGTAAATAAATAAATAAATAAATATATATATATATATATATATATACATACATACACACATCTACATGTAAAGACTGAGAGATTGGATCACAAGACATATAAAAGCATACGCAATTCACTTGCTGTTGTTGTTGGTTCTATCAGCTGGATAGAGCTTTCATTTCCTGTTCCCCTTGTACTTCGACGATAGTCCGTGAGAAACCACATGTTTGCATCCTGAAAAATAGTCGTCAAAGTGATTTGTTGCTTGCGAAGCACCTGCTGTTGGCCGTTACGCAGAACCCAGGCTGTCCATAGATCAACCAAACATGGCAACGAATTCCAGTAGGGAAGCTTTAGGACTATAGGATTTACCCCGCCACAGGGAAGTCATCTCCAGGAGAGCCCCAAAACAACGCCCCAAAGGCGCGGGACACACCAGGTGGTCAGCGGAATGTCATCACCTTCAATGCCGCCATCAGCGCGGCTGAGAAGGCACAGGACAGCGCCAGCGAAGGTTGTGGAGCTTAGGATGGCAGAGTCACCATAGAATGGTTGTGAATCACCATAGAAGGACCCGGATAGCTTGAATTGTCAAACCTTACCGCTTCGGGCCATTTAGTCAGAAAGGCACACTTATGGCGAACCAAGGGATCCCTGCTGATCTTCTGGCTGGTGTTTATTCCCAGCAAGCTGCTCAAGTTTTAAAGATCCAATGTCGTCAGCAATACCCTGCTAAGCTGCTAGTATTTGGGCAAGTCATGTTGTCAAGGTTTGTAGAAAAAACTGAGCGGAAACTTGCAATCTAACGTTGCTTGTTTGGAGAATATGGTCATCCCTTGCTCTGATTACAGTTGCCGCAAATCGCTGACGGATAGCGCCGGTTTGTGCCGATGAGCGCGAAGGTGAAAGATATAACAGAGCAAGAGCCATGATTTACTCATTGGTGTATCCGAATTGATTGGAACTTCACACCCCCACTACTCTAACTCCGAGGGGGATCGAACCGAACTGCTTGATTTCGCAACACTAACAATCTATCAATCTATTTCGAATTGATCTATCAATCTAACATCGCTTGCCATCTGAGTCAGGACTTTCTATCACCCTAGCACCATGCTGTTCCCAAGCCGCCAGGAATGGCCAATAGCTTTGGCGCTGCTCGAGGAGTGGGCGGTGCCAACAACGAAAGGGGGATCTGACGATCTGGGGTCATTTCCACTAAGAATAACTAGCAATGGCAATGGTTAACAATGCTTAACAAGTGGGTGGATTCAACAGTTTTCATCACGAAAGCTAGCGTCACCTAGCTGAAGTTGGTCTTGCTGTAGCAAGTAATTGGCAGGGACAGGACCTCCAAAAGTCACAAATAATCGAATAATTCAATTATCCCCCCCCCCCCCCCGCTAGGCTCAAATCCCCCAAGGGTCGTTTTGGTTGCACTACAGTGTCCACTTGTTGCGATTGCTTCTTTAAAAAAATAAATGCATGCTTTTTCGTTGTTTGTTTTTCCAGTCTGGTCAGTTGCCATGATAGCTTTCGTCACCTACCCCTGGCCTCAAGTTTTCCCTGTGATTAAGAAATCGTTGACTAAAAATCTTTGAAACCACCCACCAGATCAATGGTTGAGCCAGAGGATAATGGACAACTAATATAGGACTTGAAAATGCTTAATGGTTGGTTACCAAGAATGTTTAATTGAAATGCTTAGTGGTTGATCAATACGGGATGACAATCAACCAGAATAGAGGATTTAGACAACAAATAGGCAGAACTAATAGAAGATTAATAGAGGAAATACCGACCATATGGCTTTGGGATGGCTTTGGGTCATTGCCATCCCAAGTTTATGGGTGCCAATAGCAGGTGGAACAGCCTGGGGTTCCAGGCGGTGACAGCCTGTGAGTTGAGTGCAGAGATGGTGAAGGGCTACAGCCTCTAAAGAAATACCTGGATTAACCACCATCAACCACCATTAATTAACCATCATCAACCACCATGAACCACCTATGGCAGGCGAGGATGGTTCTCTTCCGTTCAGGATTTTTAGTCCAAAGCAAACCAGTTGGGGGTGCAAGGCTGACATGTTCCAGATGTGGTGCCCCTTTTGCGCGAGAACTCGATTCAACTGAAGTTGAAAAAGCATCTCAACTATGGTAACTATGGTCCCCATCCTTCATTGGTAAATTCCAATCAGGGAACGCGGTCTCGACAAGCAGTCAAGTTAAACATCATTTTGATCGAACACTATTATCAACCACTACCAAACAAGATATTGAAAACTGGTTATTTCAAATGCGTGGAATGTTTTCGAAGCTCAGTTGCAGGAAGTGAAACGCTTGCGTTGGGCTGATGTGATCAGCTACAATGCAGTGATAAGCGCCTGCGAATTTTGGCATTGCGCAGTCTGTTGGGTTGGCAGTGAGGAATCTGATTGACCAGCAATTCTTTGTTGAGAACATCTGAGAAGCAACAACTCATCAATTACATCAACTATATTTGATTCCTGGTAGATCATAAGAATAAGCCGCCTTTTAAATTTGCTGAAAATAGCTTTTATTTACCTATCAAAGTAATGGATCTCCCATTCATAGAGCTCGGCGGTTCAGATTTCCGGACAGGTTGATTGTTGGGTTGTCTTGGCATATGGGAACCAACTGATTGTTGTTGTGTCCCTATCATTGTTGGTGCTGGTGATAGCCCTGGTGACTAAGCGCTCTGGCGCTCTCCCTTCTTTGGTTCACTTGCTGAGTGAAGTGTGGGATTTTGCTCGATGACTTTGACCGGCGTCATCAGGTCTCACTGTAAATCACCTTGGGTCTGGGATCGATGCGTGCTCCGGGCCCACCCCCTACTCTGCATTAGTTTGCGCTGATAGAATGAGCATAGTGGCTGGGCTCTAGTGATTTGATGTTTGCTGTTGGATGGGAAATTCAACAATAATATGGGCCTTGAGCAAGACCTCTGCAGACGTTACTCACCCCGGACGAATGGTTGTTGTTGTTGTTGTTGTTGTTGTTGTTGTTGTTGTTGTTGTTGTTGTTGTTGTTGTTGTTGTTGTTGTCGTTGTCGTAGTTGTTGATGATGCTGATAGATTTCTTGTTTCAGTTTTTCGTTGGAATCTTCTCATGGTCACATGTGGTTGTTCAGCTCAGGGACCCCAAAAGAATCGAGAGAAACTGATGTTTTCTGAGTTTGAAGTAAACCAGTGGGCTTGAGGAACGGCCTGGTGAATGGCGTTTGGCCCTGGCTCTTCTGTACGACCTGAAAGATGCGCAGCACAGATGTAGCATGGCATATGTGGACGGACCATCAGATAGGAGCTCTCTTTCGAAAATTCTCCAGCAATCAGCCACAGAAGGCGCATGTCGTCAAACTGATGACACCATGTAGCCACATCTTGTTGGAAAACCGCCCTCCCGATGCCATCTTGAGCTGAATCAGCTTTTTAGTGATTTTCGCACACGGTAGGGGAGCCGTCAAGACACTACCCAGGCTAGTTTCCCATTGCTTCGCACGTTTTCAAAACGTGTTATTGGTTGCAATTTTTTACAGCAAGTGGGACAGGAGAATGCATGTGTTAGCCACCAATTACGCGTCATGCTTGATGGAATCACAAATCATATTTCATGGGTCAGCAGCAAAAGTCGTGTGGTTTCTTTAGCATGTGAAACAGTGTTTTCAACATGGGGTTTGCATTTGCTGGATGCACACATCATTCATTCATATGCAGCATTTATCAATATCAAAATTTGAATTTATGTAAATTGTATAAAAATATGTATTGATATCTATCTGTGCAAGAAAAACAAATATCCATAACTTTTCCGGGCCACATATAATGAATGGACAGCTTCATCCCAAGCTCATATGCAACCACCAATTTTTGGATGCCCTTTCACAAAGAAAATCCCCTCCGCAACCCACGTGTGACATCAGCAGGTTGATCGCCTTCAATTGAATTCCCTGGATGAAACCGAAGGGCGCCGGAACTGTTACATTGTGCCACAGTGGTAGTCACCAAGGTGGTTGACCGTCTATCCTGGCGAGACCACCTTGACCACTGTACATCATTGTAATTTGTATATTCATACGTTTTTACAGATTGGTTGATATGTATATTTTTGTTTTAAATTGCTACTAAAAATAACTGCCGGCAATTTTGACGCTGCTCAAGCGTTCATTGGTGGAGTTGGTGGAATCATCCTGCATGGCGACAGTTGGTTGGAGCTGGTCCAAAATCATGCCAGCAACCTCGGGTGGATAATAAGACGCGAGGTATTTTAATGATATCCAGCTCCTGTTGCTTGCTCACTAGGGTGCAGGGTGACTTGACCACCTGGTGTAGTGCAGGATTCTACCACTACCATCCACAAACTGGCGTAATGTCGTGCTATGAGTCACCCTTTCCGCAACAGAGGCACCATTATCACCTACAGCGCTTGCATGAGTGTTTGCGAGAAGGCGCAGCAGTGGCAGTTGCTTGGCTCAATCAGACATCAAGTTGACGAGTGGAAATAAACTACTCTCATGCCGGATTGCTTGCTTGGTTGGATGATGGGTTGCTTGGAGCGCAACTTCGGAACTGGGTGTCGTAGAAAGAAGTGATCAATTGGAATTTCGGGTGCTCAAGTCATGGACGACCCTAGAGAGGGTGACAAGTGGAACTTCAGTCGAAGGCAAAGTTGGTAGCCCCCGTTTTGAGATCTGCGGCTCCTACAGTACACCAATGTGGACCGTCCAGGGAGGGCCCAGCCAGTCAAAGTGAGAAAACCACTATAATAAGTGACAAGTACCGAGTCTATAGAAAATTTGTTGGTTGCAAGCCCATTCTGAGTTCCCCCTGTCACAAGTGTGCATTGCTCTTGCTTGAATGTGGTGTCCCTGAGGATTAGCAGGTATTGGGGATCCCTCTGAGTTTATTTGATCATGGTTGGGTTCTTTTCATTTCTATAATCTGTTGGTCGGGTAGGTCATTTATGCATTCTGTACTGCTTGTGTTCCTGTCCTTTTTTGGCTATGTGCCTGTCTACATCATTGTTTGATCACATCTCTGATACGTGATGGTTGCATGTGGACACCGTAGTTTACTTAAGGGGGGAGCTGTGTGTATGTTGTGTAGGCTTGTACTATAACGCCGGTTCCCTTCGTAGCTGTTCAGATCAAGGAGGGCAGTCCTCAGTGGGCTGGTGTGGGCCAGTACGCTGGGGTAAAGCTGCCTTTCTGGGATGAGCAGCCGCACTAAGAAGGGGGATGTTCCCTTCTTGGCGGATGGAAAGCACATGTCGGATGGTACCTTCAGTGCTATGCTGAAGGTTGAGGAGGACATGATGCTCTTCGAGGTCAACGATGACAATTACCGTCCTCAAGGCTGCGCAGTGGGCAGCGACAGTTGGTTGGAGCTGGTCCAAAATCATGCCAGCAACCTCGGGTGGATAATAAGACGCGAGGTATTTTAATGATATCCAGCTCCTGTTGCTTGCTCACTAGGGTGCAGGGTGACTTGACCACCTGGTGTAGTGCAGGATTCTACCACTACCATCCACAAACTGGCGTAATGTCGTGCTATGAGTCACCCTTTCCGCAACAGAGGCACCATTATCACCTACAGCGCTTGCATGAGTGTTTGCGAGAAGGCGCAGCAGTGGCAGTTGCTTGGCTCAATCAGACATCAAGTTGACGAGTGGAAATAAACTACTCTCATGCCGGATTGCTTGCTTGGTTGGATGATGGGTTGCTTGGAGCGCAACTTCGGAACTGGGTGTCGTAGAAAGAAGTGATCAATTGGAATTTCGGGTGCTCAAGTCATGGACGACCCTAGAGAGGGTGACAAGTGGAACTTCAGTCGAAGGCAAAGTTGGTAGCCCCCGTTTTGAGATCTGCGGCTCCTACAGTACACCAATGTGGACCGTCCAGGGAGGGCCCAGCCAGTCAAAGTGAGAAAACCACTATAATAAGTGACAAGTACCGAGTCTATAGAAAATTTGTTGGTTGCAAGCCCATTCTGAGTTCCCCCTGTCACAAGTGTGCATTGCTCTTGCTTGAATGTGGTGTCCCTGAGGATTAGCAGGTATTGGGGATCCCTCTGAGTTTATTTGATCATGGTTGGGTTCTTTTCATTTCTATAATCTGTTGGTCGGGTAGGTCATTTATGCATTCTGTACTGCTTGTGTTCCTGTCCTTTTTTGGCTATGTGCCTGTCTACATCATTGTTTGATCACATCTCTGATACGTGATGGTTGCATGTGGACACCGTAGTTTACTTAAGGGGGGAGCTGTGTGTATGTTGTGTAGGCTTGTACTATAACGCCGGTTCCCTTCGTAGCTGTTCAGATCCCTCCCGCCCATGCCCTTGTGACTTAGTTGTCGATAAGGGTGTGGGTTGAAAGGAGGAAATTTAGCTACCCTTGTGACGGCAGTGTAGGCTTGTACTATAACGCCGGTTCCCTTCGTAGCTGTTCAGATCAAGGAGGGCAGTCCTCAGTGGGCTGGTGTGGGCCAGTACGCTGGGGTAAAGCTGCCTTTCTGGGATGAGCAGCCGCACTAAGAAGGGGGATGTTCCCTTCTTGGCGGATGGAAAGCACATGTCGGATGGTACCTTCAGTGCTATGCTGAAGGTTGAGGAGGACATGATGCTCTTCGAGGTCAACGATGACAATTACCGTCCTCAAGGCTGCGCAGTGGGCAAAATCCTGGAGCGCTACGAACCCTCATCTTCTGGGGCCTACATCAAAGTCAAGTACCTGGGATGCCAGGATGGTCACTACCGATGGTATGTGGAGAATGAAGGCGCTTCTGGAGGGCTTCCTCCGGATTGCTTCCACCACCTCTGCAGGACCGACCCAGGGAAGTGTAAGGTGAGAGCACCAGAAGGACAAGAGGTTATCCACATTAGAAAGTGGGCGCCGATTGGGAGGAAAGTTGCCCATGAACTCCTGGTTTTTTGGGGGTATGCCGGACTGGCAATGGAGCCTGAGGAACCACCGCCTCCGAGGACCAGGACGCCAACGAATAAGAGGACTCGGCCAGCTGCAAGAAGTGGAGATGAGGCAGAGGGCCGTAGAGGAGCCTTGATGACTGCCACCAAGAAGAAGGCGAAGCCAGATCGCGTTGAAGCAGGACCCCGGCATGATGATGTCGATTGGGGAGATGGTGAGAGTGACGGGGTAGAGGACTTAGACGAGGAGGCTGAGGATGCCCGAGGAGAGCCACCACCTCGGCGTGCAGCTAAACATCCCTCGTTAGAGCAGGATGCCGTCCGAACCTTCCTCAATCGGTCAGCAGCGTTGGATCACATGATGGAGAGAGGAGTCACTACGAAAGACGACAAGGCTTTGGAGGACAAGCTGAATGCCCTAAGAGAGAAATTGCACAACAAACCAGGGGGACCTGGACGGACTGGGAGCAAGCCAGGGGGCATCCTGGCGAGGCGCGCTGTGGAGGCAGTGCAGGATAAGAGCAAAAGCAAGCACAAGAAGAAGAAGGATTCTGGTTCAGGAAAGCGGGTCTTGAATGAGCTGAAGAAAGCAGTCTCACAAGGCCGCAAACGTTATCGGGAAGACAGCTCGGGGTATTCCGAGAGCAGTTCCAGCGAGGGTGAGGCTGATGCCGGTGGGGATGCCGGTGGATGGGAGTCCAAGAAGAAGAGGTACAAGAAGATTCACGAGAGGACCCCAGCACGGTTGATGATGAAGAGCTTAGAGGACATGCAGTCGTCACTGGGGACTCGGTTTGGGGATGAGTTGTCCAAGGAGGATCTGCTCAGTCCGGTGGTCACAAGGTACCTCCTATCTGTGATCACACCGGCATTGGCAGGACGCATCACCAAGCCCGTGATGAGAGAAATGCGCACTATTGCGCTAGCCACCGACATGATCCTCAAAGGCCGTGCTGAAAGTGCCGGAGATATACTTCTCCAGCGTTTCAAGTCATTGGCCATGCAAGCCAGAGATGGCTCTGAGCGGTTTGGACCCCAGCTTGAGTTGTTACCAGACGATTTGCTGGAAACTGGAGGGACCCTGGATGAAGATGAGTTCGCCAAAGAAATGGCATATAAAGAGATGAAAAAACAAGCACTGGCTACCAAGACCCTGGGTGGAGGGAAGTCCTCCACCTAGGGACTCGGCGGGGGGAGGGGTTCTGGCCCCCCCTCTCCTCAGCGCCACCCCGAGAGTCCAGCCAGTGGGAGGGCTTCACCTTCTCGGAGTCCGATCAAGAGGAAAGGAGCGCTTCGACGAGCAACCTTTGCAGACGAGAAAGGAGGGAGGTTGACAACAGCCATTCCAGCCAAAGGGTCGGGCACCGAGAGGGGAGAGAGCAGTGGAGGCCACATGGCCAAGGCGAAGGAAGAAGTGGAGCGCAAACCAGGAGAATCGAGGAAAGA
>VSDK01010813.1:368801-454444 GCA_009767595.1 Symbiodinium kawagutii | reverse complement strand
GAGCATGTGCGCTCCAAGAACAAATAGGGGGCTGCACAGCGCCCCAAAATCGGAGCCACGTGCTTCCCAATCACAGCCTCGGTGAGGGCCGGGGAGATGAACCTGGTGATGGCCAGGGATCTTTCTCCGGTGCTGGCCGGGGGCAGGGGCAGGGGACTGAAAATCAGTTATCCTCTGCATTTCAGGGCAGGCTCTCGCAGATAGGAAACTTGTCTGTGAAAGAGAGTAGCCCGGAATTTTTCCTTGCTAATCTGGGTCACTCCAACTTTGATTCAGGGACCCAGCAGTTTCTCACCCTTTGGGAGCTATTGCATGTTGCCTGCCAGGATTTTGTACAGTTTCAATTGTTTTCCACTTCTATGTTCAATCTTTTCAAGCGCAGAAATTTGTTGCAGAGCGGTGTGGCACTCATGCAGCTCCTCTACTCGTTGCCGAGGGAGGCAACCCCATCCAACAAGACCACGTCACACCGGCGACAAAGGGATGTGCTGCCGTTACCTTTGCCGCCATTAGGAGCTGCAGTGAGGCTGATGCGTGTTGTAACGGTCACCACTGGTTCGGTTGTTATTGTGGATTTAGAACGGCTCAAGTCAGTACAACGCCAACAGCGCGATGAACTACTCAAGAGGGGAACCAGCCAACTTTGGTGGTTGTTAGCAACAACGGTTCTAAATGGTCAGTTTTTGAACTGGAGAGGCCCCATCTTCAGCAGTGAAGCCAATGCCACCCCATCCCAACAAGAGTGCGCAAAGAACATTGAGATGTTGTGCAACTACTTTTGTAGGGATTCCCTGCAGGAACTAGAGGTGGCTAACTTCGCTGACTTAGTAAAACAAAAGGGTGTTGACTACACCGGGGAAGAAGTGTCACATGCGCTTCCAGTCCGCCTAAGTGAAATTCTTCCGGGGTTGCCGGAGGCAGGAGTGGCTGGCTCTTTGGATGCGTCAGGGGTGGCCTCTGATGAAGTGAGGCGTTGGTTAGAAGACCCTGAGCAGTGTTTGCTGCCTATGGACCACTGGGTTTACCCACTGCCGCAGGCCTCCATGAACGTGGATCGCCAGGAATGGGTGAGCATTGCAACTATGTTGATCGATCGAGGTATCCTGGTGCCCATAGAGTACAAGGATATATATCAAACCAGGGATGGTCCTATGCTGAATGGACTTTTCAGTGTGCTTAAGAAAGGCACGCCGGGGGAAGGCCAGAAGCAGGTCACTCGGTTGATTATGAATCTGACCCCTGCCAACTCAATACAGGTGTTGCAACGTGGCGACCTTGATACATTGGCAGCCGCTAATCATTGGGCGGGGTGCCAGCTGCCAGCAGGGGGGGCCTTGCTTTGGTCAGGAGATGAGCAAAAGGGTGCATTCTACGCATGGTCATTGCCGCCCCAATGGAGAGGCCTGATGGCCTTCAAATGGCCTATCCCGGGTTGGGCTGTGGGGCGTCCACAGCAGAAAGAGGTTTGGTTGGCATCCAAGGTAATCCCAATGGGATGGTGTCAGTCTGTTTCCTTGTTCCAGCATCTTCACAGACAGCTGGGCTTTCAAAGTCCACCACAGGGGGCGGGGCTTCCCGCATCACAGGAATTGCGTCGAGACCGGCCGTTTCCAGCTAGCGGGTCAGAGTGTCCAGGGGGGTGGGTTTCCTACTACCTGGATGATTTTGATTGCCCAGAGATTGTACCCATGAGTGAACTTGACCGTTTGCAAGGTAGCATGTCCCTTCGACATAAACAGCAGCGTGAAGCCTATGATCAGATAGGGGTCAGGATTGCCAAGGATAAGGCGCGCCTTAGGGAGCCTAGGGTGGAGCGCATGGGTGCTTACGTTGATGGTGTAGAAGGCTTGGTTCAAACACCCCTGTCGAAGAAGTTGGAGATCATCTTTTTCGTGCTGTGGGCAATGCGCACTAAACTCATCAAAAACAAAGTTCTGCTAATGATATTGGGGCGAATGGTTCGTGCTTTTGAGTTTCGACGCCCCCTGATGTCCCTGCTTAACAGGGCTTGGCCCAAAGATCCTCCAAGTGTTTGGCGACCATGGAGTTACAAGGTTTGCCATGAACTTCTGTGCGCGTGCTGCGTAATGCCGCTGGCTGTATCCTCACTCAGACTGCCTACAAGTGGGTTGGTAACTTGCTCGGATGCTTCAGAGCAGGGAGGAGGAATGTGTGGAAGTGCAGGCCTCAGCCAATACGGAGAAGAACTTCTGGGTGACCTGGAGGAAAGAAAGCATGACAGGGACCGTACATGGTTGGTTTAGGCCTGCAGGGAGTCAGCTTGCAGGGGTTGCCAAGTCGGGGCCGCGTGTGTGCGTGGTGTCCTTGTTTGACGGGGTGGGGGCCCTGATGATGGCGCTCTCAAGGCTTGAATGTCAGGTGATAGCCTATGCTTCGTCCGAAATTCACAAAACCTGCCGCCGTTTAACACGAACCCGATGGCCAGGAGTCATCGAGCTAGGTGATATCACCAAGATAGATTTCAAAATCATCCAACAACTTCGCGACTCCATTAACTACAAAGTGGACCTTGTCATCATTGGGGCAGGGTCGCCCTGCCAGGACTTGAGTCGACTCAATGCGACGCGACAAGGGTTGGAAGGTCAGAAGTCGAAGCTCTTCTTTGAAGTTCCTTGCGTTACCAAACTTGTTGAGGGTGTCTTCAACCCCTGTCCAGTTTACAGCTTCGTGGAGAACGTTTTCTCAATGTCAGAGGCAAGTGTGCAGGAATTTTCGTCAGTGCTGGGTGTTCGCCCAGTCCTGGTGGATGCAAAATGGTTCAGTGATTGCAACAGGCCCCGGTTGTTCTGGTGTGCATGGGAGATTGAGGCGCAAGCCCCTGAAGTACTGCTCCATCACCCGTTGTGGGATGAGTGGGTTTTTCCCGATTGTAGAATGCCCAGGGAGCATTGGTTAGAACCTGGAGCTACATGGGACACACCGGCGTCGGCAAGGCTGCCTACATTTACCAGGCCTCAACGGCGTACCAGACCACCCTACAAGCCAGCTGGCTTGGCATCTGCCAGTAATGCAGCTATACGTCGTTGGGAGCAGGATCAGTACTTCGTTCAGGTCTACAACTATGAGGAAGTTAACATGATCCGTGACAGCGCCGGGGCTCTCCGGTTGCCCACTGTGGCAGAAAAAGAAGTGTTGATGGGCTTCGATCGCGGATGCATCTGTAACAGCTTTGCTCCTAAAACTCCTCGATCCCAGCAAGAACTCATCGGTGGCCAAATGATTGGGAACACCTTCTGTGTCTACGTCATCATGATGCTGTTGACGGAATTGCTGAAGCGGCACGGTGGGGCGTCCCATCGCGGTTAAAGTGCCCTTCCGCTCAAAAGCCTGGCCACGGTCAGGGTGTGAGGCCTCTATGTTTCATTGGGCAATTGTCCATGGGTATCCTTGGGCGGGTGAAGCCCATATAAACGTGTTGGAACTACAAGCTGTTATCAACGCCATCAAATGGAGGTTACGTAAGTCCCAACGTGGTTGCCACCGTGTGTTACACTTGGTCGATTCACAAGTCATCGCAGCCATTTTGACAAAAGGTCGTTCAAGTAGTTTCAGGTTACAAGTGGCTCTCTCAAAATATGCTGCGCTGGTGGTGGCCAGTGGCTTAGTTGTTGCCGTCGCCTACGTGGACACACGGGATAACCCGTCTGACATCCCGAGTCGATGGTTCGACAACTCACGACAGCAGAGCAACAGAAGCGGCAAGACTCGCGCAAAAAGCACACCCTCAAAGGCAGGATGATTTCTGCTGGCATGCAGGAACGATACCTGAAAACAGTCAGGGCTTTCCTGGCCTTTACCCTTGAGTTTCACTACATCGTCAAGTCATGGGAAGACCTCGATGAGGTCGTATCCGAATGGCTGGAACATATTTTCCATGATGGTCAACATAAGACCCTGGCAAGTGATGGGCTTGCAGGTCTGCAATATTTCTTGCCACAAGCAATAGGCCGGCTGCGACACTCCTGGAAGTTGTGTAAAGTCTGGCAAAAATTAGAACCGCCTCGACGCGTGCTTCCTATTAGTCCCTTGGTCATCACGGCTTTTGCAGGTGTTGCCTTTGAGCTCGGCTACCTTGCTGAGGCCAGTGCTTTGCTGGTAGGCTTTGACACCATGCTCCGCAGTGGGGAACTTTACCGGCTTCGTGTTCGAGATGTCCAGTTTTATCAAGACAGAGCAGTGCTAAACTTGGGGTTCACCAAGACTGGCAAGCGCACCAATGCTCAAGAAATGGTTGTGGTGGAATCACAGCTGGCGTTGGCTGCCCTTCGGAGAGCGTGTAAGCGCCGCTCACCCTCCTCTTTCTTGTTGTTCCGTGGCGAACGCTTTTTCCGAGCTTTGTTTAACATGTTGATTGACATGTTTTCCCTAGAGGGTCTCCTGACAGTCTATTCACTTCGACGCGGGGGTGCCTCATGGGATTTCCTGCATCACCAAAGCTTGGAGCGCACGCTCCTGCGAGGTCGGTGGGCCTCCACCTCCTCCGCTAGAATTTATTTGCAAGACGCTGCTGCAATGGTTACACACCTTGAACTGAGTCCTGCCCAGGTGAACTTGGCAAAAGCAGCTACCTCTCGGCTGCTGCGTCAGCTTGACGGCAAAGCCAGGTTGGAAACGTGAAAGGAGGAAATTTAGCTACCCTTGTGGGGGACTAGCATTTTCCTTTGCTCAGGTGGCACCCATGGGCTGCTTGAGTCTGGTTTCACTTAGCTAAGACCAGCTTAGCGCCCAAAGAAGCCTGGCGTGGTCAAGGAAAAGTCCTACCCAACATGGTTGCATGTGGACACCGTAGTTTACTTAAGGGGGGAGCTGTGTGTATGTTGTGTAGGCTTGTACTATAACGCCGGTTCCCTTCGTAGCTGTTCAGATCCCTCCCGCCCATGCCCTTGTGACTTAGTTGTCGATAAGGGTGTGGGTTGAAAGGAGGAAATTTAGCTACCCTTGTGACGGCAGGGGGACTAGCATTTTCCTTTGCTCAGGTGGCACCCATGGGCTGCTTGAGTCTGGTTTCACTTAGCTAAGACCAGCTTAGCACCCAAAGAAGCCTGGCGTGGTCAAGGAAAAGTCCTACCCAACATGACTATCTTGTACGGAAACCATTTGTGAGTTCTGTACCCATCATTCCTTCATTGCGAAGCGAATGTCATCCTTCGGTCCAGACTTAGCTGTTTCAGCAGGCTGTTCAGATTTCCCCGTCATGGCATCTGTGGCAACTACCCAAACACAACTGTTTCAATTCAATGCAATCGGTCTCTTCACATTGTTTAACACCTCAAACTGATGGTGAAACCATGTCAACCCCTGCAAATCATGATGGAACAACTAAACTGGGCTTCTAAAATGATGTCTCTCCTTTTTCCCACTCTAATCTTACATGTAAGAAATGTGAATACATACATAAAACATATATATATATAAATAGAAATAAATGAACAAATAAATAAATAAAGAAGGAAGTAAATCGATACATAAATAAACAAATAGATAGATAGATAAATAAATATCCGAAAACTGAGGGTTGAAGCCAGGATTTCCAAGCCCAGCTGATGGTTGAGCAGCGCAAGGCACGGGATGTCGTTGTTGGAGGAGCTGCGTAGGACGAAGCTGCGGCGCAATGTCATCGCCTACAACGCTGCCATTACCGCGTGCCCTGGGCCCGCTACTCCTGGGGTATAGCTGTGGTGCTCTTAAGGCGACCTGAAACTTCAATGTGGATACAGGAAACAATG
The DNA here is from genome assembly GCA_009767595.1 of Symbiodinium kawagutii. Classification (NCBI taxonomy): domain Eukaryota; class Dinophyceae; order Suessiales; family Symbiodiniaceae; genus Symbiodinium; species Symbiodinium kawagutii. Next base: position 448,697 of record VSDK01010813.1, on the reverse strand, counting down.
ATAAACATGATTATTTTCATGTTGAATATTCATGAGCTATAGATATTGCTAACCTTAAACATGGTTGTTTTAGAGAGTTAGGAAGGATGTATTCATGAGCTACACATATGTTGCTCTCCATCGCTGGTTCTGAATCGTTGACACAGTTGACAACTGGCCGAGGGTCGACCTGCCAAGTGAAATCCTACCAGCGATCAGCTGGTTGATCTCAGCATCGATGTGTCCAAACGATGATAACATGATCTTTAGCTGAAATTCTGGAAGCTGGCCCATCGGCTCTATGGGGGATGTTGGGAGTATGACCTCAATCTTGGCATATTTCGCAATGGGGGCCATAAAAAAGAACCGCCCGGCAGATGGTCAGGAGCCATAAAGCATGCCGAAGGGTCGCTGGGCGAGTTGGCAAAGGTCAAAGCATCGGACATGTGAGCCCTTCAGAAGGTACGCAAGTGCCATCCCATCAATTCTTGAAACAAAAGCCTGCTATTTCCTCACGGAGGTCAAAGCAGTTGCAAACAATGGCCACAACTGATACAGAGGCAAAGTTCTTATCATCTCCATCTCTTGCAGATTCAAGTGGGAAAACCTTCAATCCGATAGCTCCAAGGGCAAGGTTCATAACTAGCTGCTCTACGTCGCCCAGTGGGTTCCGAGGTGCTGGGTGGCATCACGTTGGGAACATGTCTGGCGGATCTTTCAGGCGCGAGCTGCTGATATCAACGTTTAATGTTATCATTTGGGGCTGCTCATGATGTTGGAACGCTCAAATTTGTTCAAGGAATGGCTATCACCCAACCTGTACGGTGGTGGCTGGCCTCCTACTACTGTTGCGTAATTGTGGAAACTTAGCTACCATTGGCAATTGATGGTTGACCAACCAATGCAGTTGTGGCTGTCAACACGGGGCCAGCATTACTCAGGTGGCTTAGTTGGCCACGACTCAGTTGACCAGTTGGGAATCTCAAATCCACCTGCTGGTTCAGTAAGTTGCTAGGCATGCAACCTGGTCACCTGGCCAGGATTTTTTTTCAAGAAATGGGGTGGCTGGGGTGGCCGGGGTGGCTAGGGTGGCTGCCCAATGATATGGGTGCATGGTGTACCAAGACGCGGCACTGCCAGGACTTGGAGGCTGATGCTCTGCAGGGAACGGTGATCACTCTCAGCTGCGCCACTCGGATGCGGTGCAGCACTGTGATGATCACGGGGCCGGCGCTGGCGGGGGGCTTGGGTACCCCTTGATGAGCCGGGCAAAGGATATGGCTTAGTAGGAAAGACCATTGACCATGGAATTTTGAGGGTGCGCATGTTGCGGACAGCTCCAGCATTGTGGATGTCCATAGCTGGCAGTGAAAGAATTTGCCCTCTCCCCCATACTCCTCCAGTATCTTTTTTTGGGAACCCTTTATCACTGTTGCTTTCATCTCCCGTCCGTCAATTCACCATGAATTTACCCATTAATCACCCGTGATCAACCATTCAGATATCATCAATCAATCATTAGCTGTTGATTAGCCATTTAAACACTAGCCATTCTCAGCCATCACCATCCATTTTTCACCATGAACCATCCACAAGCTGACCATCAATCAACCATCAATCAACCATCAATCAACCATCAATCAACCATCAATCAACCATCAATCAACCATCAATCAACCATCAATCAACCATCAATCAACCATCAATCAACCATCAATCAACCATCAATCAACCATCAATCAACCATCAATCAACCATCAATCAACCATCAATCAACCATCAATCAACCATCAATCAACCATCAATCAACCATCAATCAACCATCAATCAACCATCAATCAACCATCAATCAACCATCAATCAACCATCAATCAACCATCAATCAACCATCAATCAACCATCAATCAACCATCAATCAACCATCAATCAACCATCAATCAACCATCAATCAACCATCAATCAACCATCAATCAACCATCAATCAACCATCAATCAACCATCAATCAACCATCAATCAACCATCAATCAACCATCAATCAACCATCAATCAACCATCAATCAACCATCAATCAACCATCAATCAACCATCAATCAACCATCAATCAACCATCAATCAACCATCAATCAACCATCAATCAACCATCAATCAACCATCAATCAACCATCAATCAACCATCAATCAACCATCAATCAACCATCAATCAACCATCAATCAACCATCAATCAACCATCAATCAACCATCAATCAACCATCAATCAACCATCAATCAACCATCAATCAACCATCAATCAACCATCAATCAACCATCAATCAACCATCAATCAACCATCAATCAACCATCAATCAACCATCAATCAACCATCAATCAACCATCAATCAACCATCAATCAACCATCAATCAACCATCAATCAACCATCAATCAACCATCAATCAACCATCAATCAACCATCAATCAACCATCAATCAACCATCAATCAACCATCAATCAACCATCAATCAACCATCAATCAACCATCAATCAACCATCAATCAACCATTGAACCAACCTGTTTCAACCTGAGACACAGCTCTGTGACCATCCGTCGCCATCTCCAGTCCCAGGTGCTGGATGCAGTCGACGCCAAGGGCGGCTCCGCAGCTCTTCGATTCCCAGAACTGCTGAACAGCTTGCAGCGCCAGGGCCTACGGCGCGTACGAGAAAAACTCCTGGGCAGCAGGGGCTGTGGATGACCAGATGGAGGTTGTCATGGGTTGTACATTCTATGGATATGATACACCATATACACCACTATGGGTTGTGATGGGTCCAGACATGATTTTTGTTCCACCCACAGAACTGTTTTTTTCGGTCATGTCCAGCCATAGATTTGAAGTGCTTTGCATATGGAATACATGGATACACCTGCACGGGCACTCCGTTGGCCCACAAACAGCAATCACGATGGGATGGAGGAACCAGAGAAAGTGGCCAAGCAACGAACAAAAAGGACAGAGAAAAGGATGTTGACCTGTTTTTTAAAAAATGTTAGAAACAAGAAAAACACAGAATCAGATGTTGACCAACCAAATCATTACTGTCATCATACCAGCGTGAGTACCAGTACAGCCGCCTATTGTGCCTTGTCTGCTGCGTGCCGCGATTTGAACATCAGAGATTGAAAAATCAGCTGTGAGCAGAAACTTTGCGTTGCATAGCCACATGGCTGTGGGTCAATACCCTGTACACAGGGCTAACATCATAACATCCCATCAATTCATATAGTGTGAATGCTAAATGACATTTTTTCCATGGCTGGCTTTGGTGATCTGGCTTGAGGGCTTGTCGTTGAAACCACGCCTGCAATGACCCTTCACAGCATGGCGACGAGCTCCTGCGAAGTTCATGCTGCAAGGAGGGTGGGGAGATGGCAAGATGATCGGTCGAACTGTCCATCCCTGGGATCACCAGAGACTGAAGCTAAGTTGCCATCCCCAGTTGCCGGTTAGAGGAAGTGGCTATACTTAATGTTTTTTTGGAGAGTTTTCAAAAACCTTTGCCACACCCTTCCCAAAGGTCTTAATGCCTGTGACTTACATACTGTTGATGGACCAGTCATCTTATATCACTTGCTTTTTGTCCGGAAAAGTCACCAGCCTCACAGGACAGAGAGGACATCAGTCGCTGAAGGTGGCGACCAAAGAGATCGATGCTTGTGGCAAGAGGAGCCAGTGGCAGAAAGCGTTGTCACTCGCTGGCGCTGGTGCTTTGGGGGCTTGGTGTGGGCTTGGTGTGGGCTTGAGGGTGGTAGCTGTGGATGTTGGACGTCATGAATGATGTTGGCTTCAGGAGTCACTGAGTTGTATGAGAATGCTGTTTGGGATGCACTGAGTTCCTGTTCTCCCATGGATCCTGAAAAGGTGTCACCTTCTCAGGGACCGGGGATTCTCGGCTTTCCACCATGGAAACGTGGAAAAAGCGAGAGGCATATAGCAAATGTGACCAGTGTGAAAGAGGACATAGGACAATAAAGGTCCAGGATGGATGTGGTTTGCATCTATTCTTAGCCGGTAAATGACGGCAAATGAGCATCTCAACAGCATAAAGTGACATGTTTTGGATGTTCATCCGGTTGGCTTGTTCCATGTTGATCCACGTCCCCGTGTTCCAAATAGCTTGAGTTGCAAACCCATCTACGCCCGGACCACTGGGCCGGGACTAGAGTTCACCAGTTCACCCGTGGTTGGATGCCAGAGTCTTGGATTCACAACGGCCGGCTGGGCCACTTGGTTTTTGATTCATAAGAATATCACGTAGATTCATGATGTATACTTGATTTATATTCATACATACAGTATATAGATAAATAATGATAAATATTACTCTATGATCTATATTATGCCAATTTGACGTACTTTTTTTTGGAGAAGAACCACGAACAACAGCTGTGTGGTGAACTCGGTCCAGAAACGGCCTCAGGTTCCTTTTGGCAGAGCTTCCTCGCGGCTACTGTGCCCCCAACATTGTCAGCTACGGTGCCGCCATCAACGCGTGCGAACGGGCAGAGCAGTGGATCCAGGCGCGGCCATCATGACCATGAAAGCGATAAGCATCATGACTGCGACCGTGATCGCAATGACCACAATGAATGAGGATCAAAGCTGTGACAATGACAGCCATTGGTCATCATATGCTATCATCACATGATCAAACCTGTGATGATGAACACAACAAGCATTGGTCATCAGTAACCATCAACCGTGGGTATCCGTGGGTCATGGTAAACATCATGACATTCGCTTCTCCCGTGCTCCAGGCTTTGCTTCTCCTCGAGGACTTGACCTGCCAGGAGATCCAGGTGCTGTCCGCTGGGTCATGAGTTGACGCTTATATAATGCATATCAATGCTACCCCAGGATTCATAAATTCCATAGTTTTAGTACAGGTTTAGTAACTGGAGTGGTAACCAGGTGGTATACCATCTTAGTGGTAAACTAGTAGGAGAACTTGGGATACCTCCTATTTATCAACCAGGGGTTTATTAATTTTGGGTGGCATTAATATGAATCTCAATAGGACCACGCAAGTTTGGGACCCCTTCCCCAGGCGTCCCTCCTTCTCCTCGGCCTTTCCTTGGCCTCTCCTTCTTCTCACTTCTTCTAAGTCTTTCTGCTTGTTCTTGACTGATATAGTAGTTATTTGTAGTCGACTTGGTGTACAGCAAGCATCTACTTGGCATGCAGATATAGTTTTTTTTAATGCAGCAGGTATTCTTGCATCATTCTGGAGATTCCTGTCAATCCGTTGAGATTCTCGTAACACGAGTTTGTAGTCGCTTACTTGTGTGTGGAAATTAGTAAGTGCACTAAGTACTAGTGTGACTGCACTAACTACTTGCGTGGAAATTAGTCAGACATTCAAAATCTTGTTACCATTTATACCATTTATACCATTTATATTTAGATTTTCCACTTGCCCTGACTATCCAGCGTCAACAGCTCGATCTGCATGGCTAGGTGGACAGCCTGGCGTGCGGTGCAGCCATCAGCTGCTGCGGTAAGGCCTTGCAATGGCTCCGTGCGATGCAGCTGTTGGATGACCTGGTGACACAGCAGGTGACGTTGGTGCTCCGTTGCGGTTGTCGATATGATCCACCAGCACCACCCAGAGTGGCAGGGTGTTGGCATCCTGTGTATTTGTGGTTGTTGTTGTTGTTGTTGTTGATGATGATGATGATGATGATGAAAATTCTTGTTCAGGGCTTCTGAACCCTACCTCTTTCTGGGATTGCACTTCTACGACCCACGACACGTTGAGATCCCAACAGCAAGAGAGCATAGTAAGAAAATTATCCAATGAAGCAGCAACATGAACAATAGTTGAACCACTCAACTCCTGGAAGACAAACTTCCTGGAAGACCAACCTCCTGGAAGACTGACTCGTTGAGAGATCCATCACCAGGGATCACCAGGGATCATCAGCTGCCGGAGCTCCAGGTTGAAGTGAAAGTGAGCGCCTGCAATGCGGCCATTTCCAGCTGCGAGAAGAGCCGTTTCTGGGAGAAGGCCCTGGAGCTCTTTCTGCAGATCAACGAGTCGCAGAACCTGCAGCCGACACCTGGATCGACGGATCCGATGGTGAGGGATGACGGGATGACGATCCTGGTTGAAACAGCTTGAAACTCCTAACTGAAAGTGCTAAGCAAGTTCTAGTTCGTAAATGGCTGAACTTGAACCTGCTCAGCAACCAGTATCAATTAGTTGTTAGGAAGAACACATTTATATAATATAGATGTCATATATGTGTTCTTTCTAACAACTAATGAACCAAATGGATAATCACCCACTACTTTCAGGAATCCCCGAGGTGTGGTGCAGGAAAACAAACAATGCCTGACACAAACGTCGGTGTCACCAGTGTCGCCAGGTTCACCCTTGTGGATCTATGAATGATAAAGTGAACAGGATTCCGCAGGAATTGCTGTCTATGTACATGAACAGCATGAACATTACCTTACTTATGTAGATGTATCTCATATACAGTACATATAGAGTTATATCATGTGTATGTATATGTGTACATTTGTATGTCTCAATAATGTTGGTTGCCACTGCATGACAAACATCATTAGCGGAATCAGATGCTATTCTTGATAGATGCACACTCCATCCTGGACCCAAGATGGGGTACTGGGTACACCTACTGCTGTCATGCCCACTACTCCTGGTTATTATTACTGTACAACCAACCCACCAAGCAGCCAACCACCCAAGCAACCAATCAATCGATGACTGAATCAGTGAATCAAGATCAACTCGCTTGGCCATCCCAGCAACAGCGGCGGTAAGACCCGACGACTACTTTGTCATTAGGGGCTAGATAACATACCTGAGACTACCCATAGATCACAAGACAAGGGGTTTTAGTCTCATGTCATGTTGCTTCTTCATGGCTTGGAATAGATGATGCCGGTGATGATAAGTTCGACGGTGTTCAGTCATAGCTTCTCAGTGCCTTGGGATGTTAGGAGGCACATCGACGAACCCGAGCCATCGACTTCGAAACCAAAACAATGCCTCCAAGCCCCACAAGCTGCCCCAGGAACGTGATCACTTACAGCGCCTTGATTAGCGCCTACGAGAAGGGGGAGCAGTGGCAAAGGGCATTGCTCCTCAGCGATCCGGGAATCAGAGATGGGAAGAGTTAGCGGGTGCATTGCTGGTTTCACCATCCAGAAAAAACAGGTTCTTGATTCATAGGCTGCACTGGAAGAAATCCATACCATTGCTACTCACAATTGCATGGCACCTGCGATTTTTCTACGAAACGAAGACTCTAACATTCGATGGTTTCAACTCATTAACAACATGCCATCAATCACCAAAGATCCATGATTTGAGGTTGGCAAACTTGTCAAGTTGGCTGGTTGGCCAGCGTACAGTGTACTGTGCCAAGCTTCAACCGTTGGGAGGTGGTGAGTCCTTCCTGTGAGGAACCACTTGTTGTTTGGCTAAGGCTTGTCTTGGAGCAGATGGAAGAACAGCAAGTTGAACGTAACTTGTCTCAGACGTGGGTTGAGTTGCCGATAGATCTGTGTTTCTGGGCTTTAACTAAGAAGGCTTCCAAGATAGTTGGGTTTGGCTGATGCGGTGACCATGCTCTTGCTATCATTGACTATGTTGTGGGGTGATGTATCACACACCAGTTGTTTTGAGCCTATACCTCGTCATCAACCGAGGTATCGTGAAGCATTCCCGGCCAGTATTAGACCATGCACTGCCAACTGCTATCGGGTATAGCCATGAGTCGCCAGTGTAAACCAGCCATTGCATCAAGACTCGTTCCTCAGGCAACGTGGTGACGTTTGCTGCGGCCATGAGCGCATGCGAGGGCGCTAGACAATGGCAACAGGTGGGGCCTCAGAGCCACCAGTGTGAGGAATCCAACCATTGGTTGAAAGCAGAGGTGACTGAACACAATCAACCAGTATGAAACCATGATATGCCAACTGAATATGTTTCATACCATGATCAATGTGATCAACCATGATAGTATATCATATTTTCTACTTAGTGTCTTGATCCGTTTTGATAGGAAAGATTTGGGGTACCCACCAGCTGTTCCTACTGCATTGGTACTACCTTGGTTTAAAGGGACTGGTCAAAATCCACGATGAGAGGGCCCCTATCCGGCCGTTCTTTGGGGAAGGAGCCTTGGTCTATCACCGGTTGGAGGTGCGTCGAGGAAAATTTACATCCTAGGTGCAGCCTGACTAAGACGGAAGAATTTTGAACTGCAGCTGATAGAGATTCTGCAGCTAAAGTATTGATAGAAATATCATACAGTAGTTTTTGCACAGAGACTTTGACAGGTTCTTCACATTTCTTCACTACGATCTAGTTGGCTCTGTATGATTCTTTCGGAGTTCACAGATGAGCAAATTCTCCCAAATGAATAGGACATAGTTGCTGCATGCCTGCATGTGCTGTGGTGAATATACACTTGAAGATTGGTCGATGTTTGCTTTTATACTAGATGATACTGCTTAATGTGAGGAAATCACCTTCATCCTCCGCAAGTATCAATCAATTTCTCTAGAAACTAGTTTCACTTGCAGGCGGTGAATCATTGCGCATAGGTGATATCACAACCCATCACGGGGACACAACTTGGCAAAACGAGAGAGGTATCATTCAATAAGGATGATGTTGGTGGATTATCTGGAGAAGCCGACTTTTAACGAACATCCACGCATACTGGTTGGACATAAGTATCTTGGCATGGAGTTGTTGTGTGGAGTATTGTACAGCAAGCTACGCTGTGATGTTCGGCATCACGGACTATCCAAGTATCTCCTGGTGGGACCATGCCATGAGGGGCGATTCTGCAATTTTCCAATTGTTGTTGGAACCCACAGTAATGATCACTGACGATACTTGCAACATGGAATTTTCTACGTAGTCACTGCTATGGGCCCAAATACATATATGTAACATATAGGCATAGTCTATAAAGTATCCACAATATATTGTTAGTTAGTTCCGCTGGTGCCAACCTATAAGCCTTGCAACTCTCAGGTCTTCACCTTGGTTTCAAAGATGGAAGCCATGCGGCTGGCTCCGAACATCGTGACTTACAACGTTCAAATCAGCACCCAGGTGGCCAGCAGCCATTGGGAGCCTCAGCATGACATGTGAGGCAGCGGTGTTCTTTATCGTTGGTGGCGGGTTGGTGGCGGTTGAGAACTCAGAAGTGTACAACTTGGATCATAGCTGAGGGGTTCAGTCATTTCCAGGGTTTTCAGCCATTTGCTTTCTTTCAGAATTGAAATTGGAACATCCACTGACTGGAGCATAATTTCATCCATCAACAGGAACTAAGCAGTTGATGATGGGTTCCCCAACCTACTCACAAGATCCAAGCTGCAAGCTCCAAGCTCCACTAGCCAACCAGACTAACACAGTGCCTACCGAGTTTATGATGTGATTCAAATTATTTTGATTGCGGCCGATGCCAAGGAGGAAGCCCTCCTACTCTTTACGAATGTAGCGCTGCAAAGATTGGAGAGGAGTATCAGCAGCTTGGGAAAGCCTTGAGGGGGAAAGCCATGGGGGTAGACAAGCCTTTTGTTGTTGGCGGATTATGAATTCATGAGGCTTATGATTTCTACATGACCGCGAAGATACTGAGTTATGTTTTCAATCATGACGTGGGAGTACATAAGTACCAGGTATACAGCCAACTGACATGGCATGCTTGATGGATTCTCGAATCTCTTCATGGCTTAGTTGAATCTTCAAGTGGCACTGTATCAACACGCACGAGGAGTTTTGAATGTGGGGTTGTCCATAAATAGTGGTACGTACTGATAACCATCCAATAATAGCCATCATCAATATGAAAACCACCAGTTTTGGGTGTACACCGTAGACCCTTTTTGGACAAACCCATGTGGCTATGTGATATAGGATGAGGAGTGTCTGAGAACAGAATGGTTCTGTACTTCATAATCATGGGCCCCCAAATTCGCAGATTAGGATGTTCATAATTGCCAAATGACTGAGAGAATGTATGAACTGAGGGAGTGAGGCGGTTTGTTCAAAAGATGGTTCCAACTTTGTAGTTGGAAGCCATTTGGACGGATTGCTTTGCTAAGAACTGCTTGGCCAGATGTAGAAAAAAGCCATGAAATCCGTAGCCACTTTAGCCAGTGGCCTTAAGGGCTATTCCGGTCTGCCTGAGAACATGGCGTTGCTAGTGTTTATTTTGGTTCGGTATTTTCTGACTTTGTCCCTCGGCTGCGCGTTTCTGGGTCCGGGAATCCAGAGGTTCTCCCTGGCACTTGCCTCGCTTTTTCTGTTGGCGGTTTGGATTGCTTGCTTTTGGATCCCTATATGGTGGGCGAACTTCCTCGCCGTTTTGATCAACCTGATCATGGTGTTGCTGTTCCTGCGTTTGACATCACTGTCAGCAGTTGAACGGACATTTTGGGTTCACAACAACAGTTGCCTTGATTTAGTAATTGTTATCAGTATATGTGGCATCATCTTGTGGCAGTTGTGTTCGATTGGGATTGAACTCCACCAGAGGGATATGTGGGATCGCTGGAAACCGCAGTTGCTGCAGCCTGTGCAAGAATTTGTGGAAGCCTCCAATCTGACCCAGAAAGAATTGAATCCATACACGTGGTTATATGGAAACTTCACAGGAGTTCCTGCAGAATGCCGACGCATACTGGAAGAGGACATAGTGAATAACACCTCGGAGGGCACGAAGTGCGTGGCCTGGTGCCGAACGGTGAATCTGTTTCTGCCTCTGTGGCCTGTGGTGTTTGCGTCATTCTGCTTCAAAGCTGAGACATCAGTGGCATTCACTGCAACCATTTGGGGATTCAACACGTTGCCACTCTTGCTGGCAGTGCTGTACAGTTCCAGGTCCATTTTTGCTATCATTGGTGGCATATTCCATCCCCGCGATGTCTTGGATGTTTCGCCACAAGACGAGGTTACGGTCTTGGGCCCGTCAGGGAGTAGCTTTGACCCCAAAGGACCATTTCACAGTCCTGGCTGGATGGACCCTTTGGAATGTGCGGTTAGCGTGGTCGCCCGTAATGACCTTGAGGCTGCTACCTACATGGCTTGGATAGCCTTGTCGTTCAATGTTGCTGAACCTTTCCTGGACCTGTACAGTGTCAGCTTTTTGTTGGCACACGGCCAGCCATTCTATGGCACCGCCATGCTGGCTTCAGTCTTCATCCCCAACTGGGCAGATCCTTTCCAAATCGGCTTTGCAGAAGAACTCGAGAAATCGACCCATGAAGGAATGGTATCGAGAGAAGTGCTTCAACACCAGCGGCGAGAAGGGATCGTGGAAGGGAGCATCTCGGCGCTGATTGTTCTGTGTGCCTTGGTGCGCACACCCACAATGCCCTCTCTCAACATCTTCTTGCTGTGCTCGAATGTGTTGTTGTCGCTGGTCATCGGTATCCCTACTGGGTGCAAGGCCAATGAACTGTTGCAGATGGAAGTCAATTTGGACAACTATTACGACACAGCCCATGCCAAAAAGCAACTGAACCTCTCACACAAGTATTTGCTCTCAGCAGTTGTGCTAAGCCTCGGGTGCATGCTGGGTACTGCATTATGTGTCGATGCAGTTTTTTCGGAAGAGGCAGCGAAAGGCAAAGATGTAGCCTTCAAAGATCCTCGTAGCTTGATCCAACAATGGAACCACGTTGTAGCATTGTCAACTGCTTTCATTTCACCGTTTGAATACTTACAGTTCGTGGCAAGATGGGAGAAATCAATTTGGGATGTTTACTTCAGAGTGACAAGACTCATCCTTGGTCCCTGCTTCTGGGTACCCTTTTGGATAGATGTTGCGCAACGGCAGCAAGGTTTCGAGAGCGAGTGGCAAGTCAGGCAGCTGCTAGGAGGTATCTGCGGAACTTTAGCTGCAGCTGTAGCCTTAGCTCTACCTAGGCCTGTACAGACAGAGAACCCCAATTCGAGTGATGGGAATTTGGAGGCGACTGAAGAAACTGATTCCCTCAAGCCTTCTTCGGACTCGGAGGCTTCTCACATGCCTCAGTTGCTGCGGCAAGTGTGAAAACAAGACGTGGGAAGAGCTTGGCTGTGGACAGCCAGAGGAGAACATAAAGCACCGAGGCTCCGAGAAAAATGGATATGTTGTGGACACAAGACCAGAAGCCACAAAAGATCACACAAGTATGAAATGCCACTCTCAAACAAGTCTTCTCGTCTGGTGCATGAATCTCCCCGGAAAAATCTCGGACACAGTGTCTCATAGGATGCCAGGATCTCACCAGAGAAACAAGATATCATTAATGGATTACCATGTGGATGAAGTCCTAGTGTCTGAGCCGCCTCAGCACAGCAGGAACATCATCAGCTACGGAGTGGCCATCACTGCATGCGAACGGGCAGGGGAATGGCAACTGGCGCTGAGCTTTCTACATGAACTTCAAGCTGCAAAACTGCAAGGCTCAGCCGCCGTGGTGATAGAGCTGCCGGCGATGGAGATGTGGCATCTGAACATTGTCGGAATCAGCTGTTGGGTGCTTGGTGATTTCCTTGGTAGACGGATCTACTGGTTGGAATCAATTGGGTGCTGACTTGGAATAGTTTGCTGGTTGAGAACTGCCGGTTCGCATTTAGCATGTGCAAGTTTTTTGGGTTCAACGTATACATGGTCTGTGCCACTGGCCAGGCAACCTGATCGCATGCAACGCCTGCATCAGTACCTGCGAGAAAGCAGGGGAATGGCAAGCAGCGCTTGGACTGCTGGGGGAGATCTTGCAGCAAATGCAGGTGCTGAAAGGAAGGAAACCCGGGCAAAGATTGGGAAGATCAACCTGCGCCACTGGTATTTCAACCGAAACAGTGGTCACAACAGACTTGTGCTTTGCGTGGTGAATCTTCAAGGTTGATTTGTTAGGTGGAAGTGGGGTTCTAGGCTCGGACTAGCACTGGACAATGACTGCGGCAGCAAACCCAAGAGATGCAGTGATCCTGGTGGTGGATGTTGCATTGATCCTCCCGGACCTTCCTCCAAAGCCAATACCATGTGGCGAAGTTGTACTTTTTCATCAGGGTTGGGTGTAAACTTCCTATATAGCTGGAGTTTTTCCGTAATTTGGTGGTGGAATCTGTAGGGTATCAGGGCTCCGCGTGTAAAATTCGCAAATTATTAACGCAACTACTCTGGTTGGTGGTTTTAAACATTTTTTATTTTCCCTGGTAACTCTTAATAAATGGTTGGTTGACTATACCCCATAAAATTTTCACCGGGGTTGAAACCACCAACCAGTCCTGCTTCTTTGACTCATGTTGATTCTATTGCTCGTTGGCACTTTACTTTGTGCACCAGTGCTGAGCAAGGGCAAAGTCAGTGGCCCGTTGGGGTCACCGCTCAATGTCCACTGTTTGTTCCGACCCTTGTTCATCCAATCTTGTTCACGTGAACACGGTACAGGATGGTATAGGGTTTATGTGAAAATGAGGAAATCAAATTGAAAACGCAACCCTAGCCATGTTGGGTGATGTTGTCAATAGCTCATTTGGGAAACGTTCGGGACTGAAAGCATTTGGCAAGATTGTCAAAGCCAAAGGTGATTGTGGTTTTCCCACTTTTGGAAACATTGCAGTGTCGATGGAATGAAAAAGACCAAGTGTTTGATAGACAAACTAAGTTTGCTCAATGAACTAGGATTGTTTAATCCTATCAGTAATCATGATTAATATTGTTTACAACAGATTCGTTGACGTAACATTATAGGTTCAATTCTGGAAGGAGCAGTTTCATATTGGTCAAGATTTGCAGCAATGATTGGAATTTCGCCACCCAAGCTTTTTCCCACAATCTTCCACACAGAGTGGGTGGCGTCAGTTTAAGATAGCCACTTCGCCAGCCAAAACGAGCACTTTGGAGCGAGAAACTGCGTTGTTTTTGCAATAACTATGCTGTTCATTGACACGTCCAGTTGGTTGCTTCAAGATAGTTGGTGAATTTTTGATTATTATCTTTTTGGAAAATAATTATGCTATCCTTTTTATTCAAGATCCCTTTTGGCCACATCAAATGACACGTTGACCTGGGCTCCACGAGCAGGCAGATGTGATCACTTTCAGCTCTGCAACAAGTGCCTGCGAAAAGGCTTCGCAGTGGGAACGAAGCCTGGCATAGAATTGGCAGCTCAAAAGTTGTGTTGTTCGAAAAATTTGGGAACAAGAGGGGATAGTTATGGATCGTTGGGCGATGTTGGGTGTGACCTAGATGGGTGAATAAGTTTTTGAAGCTACCTACTAACTACCTACTAGCTACCTACTAGCTACCTTCTTTGAAGCCACTCGACATCAGGGCCCTGCCAGCACCTTGGGAAGCCAAGCCAACCATGACCGATCCAGGAGCCGTCCATCTCCTCCAAGATCTTCGCGACCGTTCGATACGGGAGAATGTGGCTTGGCTTCCCAAGCTGCGAGGACAAACAACGGAGCTGTTGTTGAAAGCTCATAGCTTCATCCGTGCTCATAGCTTAAGATATGATGACAAGACTACAGTGTTATTACAGTACAACTGATAATCTTGTTATGGTATAAGTATGGATATATAACTAATAATAATAACAATGATAACAACAAAAATGATGGTAATGATCATGATAGCAGAAACATCTTGTGCTTCACGATGGAGAAATGTCAAACATGTTGACCATGGCACTTAGTCAATCTTAACCCGTGAAACCGCTCGTGGTTCTACTGACTGTAGATGGTCCTACTGGAACTGACCAAAGCAGTTGAGCACTGGTCGCAAGTGTCGTGGTTGGTTGTGCCATTTTTCCTTTGGAGTTTTGCCATCAATCCTGTCAATCTTATCAACGAACCACCTATATTTGGACAAATCATCAGTTTATTGAGGTAAACTGGGGGCGATGTGTTGATATGGATCTCCCATTATTCCTTATGTGGGTGATACCTCTGTATACTTCCAGAAAGTGCTGCCTACAACATTGTACACCAAACAATCAAAACTTTGGCTGGTTCATAAGCAAGAGCTTATTTTTTCCACACAGGGTTGGCTGTTGATCAATGAGCATGGGCAAGACTGTATCCAAACAGAAATGATCGCAAATCACTGCCGGATTGCCGATCAATGTCTCATGAGGCCAGCATGTTCCTGTATCAGCGACCCCAAGGTGTGATGATCGAAGGTGAATGGTGCAAAGGAACAACATGCCTGCAGACCATTGACGGTCCATTGTCACCCTTGTTGTTCCCAAATTGATCACCTGTTGTGATCACCAACAGTTGAGCACCAGTTGATCCCCAGTTGATATCCACATCCCGAGTTCATCCCCAGTTGATCACCAGTTCTGTTGAGAAAAGCCTCGGAACCACCGGAAACATCGGACCCGATCTCCGCGAGGTGATCACCTGCAACGCAGTGATCAGTGCCTGTGAAAAGGCGGGTCGTTGGCAACTGGCCTGGCAAGTTCTGTTGGTGGGGGTCGGGGTGGCCTCGTGGCGGGGGGTCCCCCCCCGCCGTGGCGGATCCCAGAAGCACGTTTGGGTCAAGGGGACCACCTTTGGACGGATTTTTTTTTGCTGGGAAATAATCTGGTTTGGGTTTAAGGTTGAAACATCCAGCACAACTTGGCGCAAGGGTTGGCCAATTGATCCAATGGGTGATTTTGGATTTGGGATTCTCCTATAAACCTCCAAATCATCTCGCATCTCCATCCCTGGGTCTTAGATGTTTCGTCTATGAAGCTTGGTCCAAGTGTCTCTCCCACCGCACCAGATGGTATATATGTTTTTGAAGCGGTGCAACATCACAACATTTGTAATTGGACTCTGAGACTGAACGGAAGTGAGAATGCAACCTCTTAGGACCTGCGTTGGGCAGTACAGAAACATCTTCAGATGTTCTCAGTAGGACATTTCGAAAGATGAGCAAATCAACCCAATGCGGGAATGTCCATAGCTGCAGGAAGAAAAGAAGGATCATTTGGGAATATTTTGGAATGGTTTGGGCGTCTCTTGCGGACGACCTCATCAATTCAGGAATCCAATTCTCGAGACACAAAGCGCCTGCATAATTTCTATTCAACCCCTTGACCCTAGTGATGAACCCCTCCAACCTGAGACCCCATCTGCATCACGAAACCGGTGAATCAGCAGGAAAAAAAGCGTAGAACATTCAACATCAACCAGATTGATCAACCAGCAGATTTTTAACAGGAAACCCCATGCCATGGCAGTAGGTCTCAGTAGGTTGTGGAACTGGTTGGAACGGCGACGGATCCGCAGCACAGGAACTGAAACGTCAACGACTCCGTCCCAGTGTGGTCACCTACGGTGCTGCCATCAGCGCATGTGAGAAAGGTGCCGAGGGTCTGATCAGGTGGATAACATTGGAAGCGGCTGCAGGTTGTTAACTAGTGGGTTGATCACCACCGTTGATAATAATGATAATACTAGGATATAATAGGTGAATTGTGATAACCAGCAATATTGGTTGATAATTCATACTAGTGGTTGATAACAAACAAAAATGGTTGACAATAGGGGATAATAGACAACAATAGGCGGTTAACATTGGTGGTTAACAAAAATTGATAATTGAGAATCTAACCAAAAATACAGGTTCCACCATTGACAGTATTGAACCACATTGAAAGGTGCGGATGAAAATGCTACTTCAATCGATGTTATTACAGAGAGAAATTGTGTTATGTAGGGAGGTTTCACAGGTGTCGCTGATGGTGTATCATGATGTCTCTGCAACTCGTGGGAAATCAGCTTTGTTCCATTGCTCACATGAACCTGGGATCGACTTTGTCTTCCGTGGGTAACACTCAACCACCCCGAAGGGAAACGAGCCAACCGTGATCTGAGGAAACACGCGAACAGCGCAACGTTCACAGGAATTGTAAACCAGCGATTGACTACAACCAGCGGTTCGAGAAATTCACGTGTCCGTACCGAGTTGGTTGGGTACTGTATTGGGGTTTAGCAATCATGCCCATATCCATCTGAGTGGTGGTTTTGCTGGTAAACAAGAAGATATCGCAGGGATGGTGTGGGTTTACCCACCTAAGAAGAAGATGCGCCGCTCTCAGGTGGACAGTGGCAGCATGCTCTACAGATCTTTTCGGAACTGCAATCAGCGGCCTTGCAGGCGCATGGAGCCACTGAAGCCAGGTGGGACTTTCACCAGGGAATTCGCTAACAGCAAAAGCTTTCCAATGAACAACAGTTAAAGGGTTCTGTTATAAACAGTTCACAGACAAAGCAAGATTCAGATTTCAACACCTAGACTTGATACTTCAGGGTATTTCGCCGACAGACCCCTAGATGAAGCAACATTGGATCATCTTGCAAGGACAATGCTTGGAACTGTCTGAGTATTCTGACCAACAAATATTGGTGTGTCAAAGCAGGTGTCGGAACTTCATGTTCGACATTGGAAGGAGTCAGAACTCCATGTCCCGCGTTCGTGAAAAGGGGTATGCAAACCAAGGCGATTTGGGTGGGGTGAAAGTTGACAGCTGGAATCCTCCAATTACTGGACGCCAACAATTTCCCCCAAGTGCCTGTGTTGGAGGCCCCAGTTATGTTGGGTTTCATGTTCAATTTCCCCTGGGAGCACACACAAAGAAGTGGCGAGATGATGCAACTCGCTTTTATTCATCAGTGGCAAATATGCTATGCTGGGTATTTGACTCACAACCTTGGAAGTATGATAAATCATTCAATCGAATAGTGGCATTAAAACAATTTAATCAGCATTCACCCTCTGTAAAACGGGATGCACCGTATCTAGTTTATAGTGGGATGCTGTACCAGTTGCCTCCCTGTTGATCCCTGTGCTGGATTGATTGCTTCGCTGTTGGAGCTTGTAACCTTGGTTGGTCAGCTATGACCAGCAATGACGAACTAGTAGCTTTTGTCTTTAGGGGGCTATTATCAGTAGCACAATGTAGTAGTACAAGTATGATTGTTGTACCAACTTAGTACTCGTAACTTTGTGGGATTGCTATAGGCCTACTTGGGATAGCTTAGGGATTACGAAGCATGACTTGGACTAACAACAACAGGCAACCTGGGTCCTTGCTGAGTTTAGCCAGTGAGCTCCTGGTGCTCACCAGCTTGGCGCACAGAACAAGGCCATAGCTACGTGTAGCACCTATTGGTTAAGAGGTAAACATTTCTATTGTGCCATCAAGAGGTGTTGAGTATCATCATCAAGTCCATCAGTTTCATTCAACTCTCATTATCTTACAACAACATGTTGATTATCATCGCCACTTACATGATTTTGATTGTAACCTGTAGAGAAGTGAATCGCTAGACATTCCACAGGGAAGCTTGCTGCTGACGCTACACATTTTGGCTCCCCGGGCAGGCCACCACGCTGCACGCTTAGTTTGAAGCACACCCGCATGGTCAAAAGGTCATGAAGAGAGACAGAATCCAATGATTAAGACATACGTACACACATACACAGATAAATATAAATACATGCGCAGATATAGATGTAGGATTTTTCCTGCTCAAGAACTGACTTTTTGTCGACTATATAGCTATAGTTGAGGATTTTACAGATCAATGGATCATCCAAAGGTCTCGTCCACCCATGGGTTCCTTTGATGCAAATCTTCGATGTTGTCAGTCCGATCTTGCTTTGCATCCTGCAGATGCTGCGCAGACAGCAGAGACTATCATGAGAGGATTCAGTACCATGCCGATCGTTTCACTGGCAAGGGCAGGACTGAGCAGGTTTTACGTCGTTATGAAAGACGAAGACCATCCGCAAGCATCTTGGAGCTGCAGAAGTGCGCTTTTCACATCGCTTCATGGGTGGTAAAGCTTGAACACAGGATGACAAGCAAAGATGGTGAAGATCTGTCAGCTGTGTCGTTGTTGGTGCAGTATTTGGAGTTGCTGAATGCGCGGAAGGATGTAAAGCCTTTGTGCAACCAACTGCTCACTTTGTTGAAAACTGTGTTGGAGCATAGCTCCGGTAGCGCCTCGGAGCAGTGGAAGTTGTTGTCAGATCACATTTCGCTGCTGCTTGAGCCCCAGGTGCCCCCACAGCACTCCAGCAGTGATGTGTTTCAGATGGAGGAGAACTCCAAGGCTGTCCGATTGTTGCAAAAGGCTGTGCAGATTTGGAGGTCTGAAATGGACCAAGCAGCCTATGTCGCATCATTGGAGGAAGCACTTCATGCTGTGGGCACAGATTTGAAGAAGGTCCGTTTGATTTTTCGTCGTGCTGTGGCTGCTTTGTCCCCACCACGTCTAGCAAGTGGTGAAGGCAACTCAGATGGCATGCAACAGACCGAGGGCACATCAACTGATTTTCAGCATCGACTTCGTAAAGTGGTCCTTTCGTGTTTGGACTATTTGGATCTCACAGATCCCAAGATTCAACCCTCCTTGCAGCTTTTGGAGTGTTTGCTACAGAATTTCCAGGAGCTTACAGGAACTGTTCTGGGCAGAAGGCAATGGATCCGCCTTCAAGCAAAGTCTAGCCCTGTTTCTACTGAGGGAACTGTAGCCAGTGCGCAAGATCATGCCATCAAACAAGCCTTTGAGCGAAAGCGCAAACTCTGTGAGCATAAGCTGAGGAAGGATCGGTGCCGCAGTTGTCAACCTTGTCCGCATGGAAATGCTCGTTTTCATTGTATCCATTGTAGTGGTTGCTCCCATGGCCACTTCAAACGAAACTGCGCTGCTTGCAATGGTTGCCCGCATGGAAAGTACACTGTTTCCAGGTGTGCTATTTGCAACCCCTGTCCGCATGGGAAAGTGCGTCGCAGCTGCCAGCAATGTTCCAGCTGTGCTCATGGCAAACTGAGATCTAACTGTCGTGTGTGCAATGCATGTCCGCACGGGCACCTCAAATCCTATTGCAAAGAGTGCAAGGGGAAAAGTCTCTACTGGATCCACCAGCCTTGGAGAAGTGCCGGTTGTTTATTTGACCGCCCAATGGTTGATGGATGGTGACGTAGTGCGGCCTGTGGCGTTTCAGTGGGGCACCTTGTTGGGCGACAGAAGTTTGGACAACGTCGAGTTGCAATTAACTCAAATTTGCGATCCGCCCAACACATTGATTTCCGTAGCAAGTATCAATTATTATTCTGTGACGATTTGGAGTTGCACCGTATGTATATGGGTGTTTCTCAAAATAGGGGTACCCCCAAATCATCTAGTTATTAACCATCTGTATTTGTAAACGAACCATCTTTTGGGCTCCCTATTTTGAGAAACCACTATATACAATTATCTATATCTCTTTCTCTCTCCATATATAGATATGTATATATATATATGTATATGTATATGTATATATATATATATATATGTATATGTATATGTATATGTAAATATATATATATGTATATGTATATGTATATGTATATGTATATATATATATGTATATATATATATATATATATTTTACATATACACATATGAAGAAATCTGCTAACATGGATGATGATTGCATTCTTTTTTACGAGGGGTTTATAGTTTTTGCGGACAGCTTGACACCTATGAGCACTTGGTGGCCCAGTAGGTCATCCAATGAGTGAGGCAACTATTCTACATTATTCTTTACTCTATGCCTAGCAGCCTAGCATTTAGACCATGACCACGACTATGATTATAGCTTTTCATGCTGATTCATGCTTTACTACTACCATCAGCCCCGAGAGCATCAAACACGCTAAAGACATAGGCGCCCCAGTGAGTTCGGGAGATCCCTTTGAGCTCCGTCGCTCACCATGCTAGGCTCAACGGCATTGGGTGACCCTGTTGAGTGCTTTGTAGACAGCCAAATGCCACAATCATTTCATGACATCACCTAGGTCACCTAACATCACCCAACCCTTCGAGACGTTTCTCTCAGAATCTCAAAAAAAATCTGGTTTTTCACATCGCTTGCCCAGCTGCTCCTAGCTGCTCCTAGCTGCTCCTAGCTCCAACCTGGGGCCCAGTGGTTGTTGGTCCTTGCACCTCCCAGGGCTCACGGCTGGTGGCGGCCAATGCGTTGCTGGCCTCGGGCGCCAGGCGCCACCGGTGGCGGAGGGCGGCCGAAACCTTGGAGCGAAGCTGGGACCGGGAAGGGCGGCTGAAGCGGGGGCCCCCCCGGGTGGAACCGTTCCCGGGCGCTGGAAATCTCTGGAGGAACTCCACTGGTGAAGCGTTTCAGTTTGTTGGTTCAGCATGGTTCAGCGAGGGATTGTTGGTTCAAAGTCAAACATACCAGCCCGGACAACAACTCTTGTACATGCGTACTAAACGGAATGATGTTTCTTGACTTGCAACATCCGGTCTTCTTCCAGTTCTTGCGTAGTTGCTGCTGCTGTTTTTGTTGCTACTGATATCCATTTTCCTCGGGGTTGTTTGTGTGCTGTGTTGCTAGATCCCTATTCCAATGACCATGAGATCATTCTTCCCATGCAACTTCAAGCGACAGCCTCAAGGACTGCACACTGGCACTGAGGTCATGACGCCTTGTAATCGTTGCATCAGGAGGGTGTTCTCATTTTGGGGTACCCTCCATGGACAACCCCCCCTTGCATTCTGTAGCCAAGGGCAGTTATCATCCCTATTAAATGGGAAACTCTTGGAAACATTAGAGTTGTTTCTCTATGTTTATCCCCCCTGAAACCCACAGGCAGTACTTAGATCAATCGACTTATCCGCGTTACATCATATGATAAACATCATACGGGTTCTATCCACTACAAATCACGTTATACCTCCAAGTCTCTCAACACAGTCAGATAGATTCTCCAAGATTCTCCAACATATCATAATTATCATCAACATACAATCAACACATTATATTCCCCTTATCTCACATATAGACAGATAGATAGATAGATACGTAGAATTTTTCCCAGTATAGCATTGGTTGGAGGTGGGTTAACCCAGGCCCCACATCCCTAGGACTGCGTGCCGATGCGGAGGCCAACGTGATCAGCTACAGTGCCTTCATCTCCTGCGCTCCGCCCTGGCAGAGGGCCTTGTACTGCCTCGACGCGCCTGGGACTGTGAATTAGCAGTCAAAGTTAGTGATTTAGCTGACTTTTAGTTAATCATTTCTATTATTGATAGTTATACTTACTGGTAGTTATACTTATTGATAGTTATACTTATTGATAGCTATACTTGATGATAGTTATTTGACTCAGTTAATGATTCACAATCATCAATCAGCACTAACTATCATTAACTATCATTCATAACAAGCATTTAACTAGCATTGAAGCAGCATTTAAGCCTCATTTAACCAGCACTTAGCCGGCATTTGACCAGCATCTAGCCAGCATTTAACAACATATTATAAGTAGCATTTAAGCATCATCACCAATCATCAACCATCATCAACAATCATCAACGGTCATTAGCCATGCTTAATTGGCCTGGTTGTGAATCAACCATTAGTTTGGATATCCAATGAAGTGGTTGATGATGATGACAACGGTTGATTGATTGTCACTTGATCGTTAGTGGACGAATACTAGTGATGGTTAATGGTGTTCAAGTGATAGATAGCGATCAATGGCCAATGATCATGATTATTGTTGGATAATCATTTTTCATGAGTTGGATTGTGGTTAATTGAGTTGATTGATGACCCATGGATATTTTGATGAATCGCTAGTGATGATTGATGGTGGTTGATTGTTTCATGATTGATCCTAATGATGGATGATGGTCAATGAATGTCACAATGATGGTCAATGATGGTTGCCTGATAATACTGAACGGTGAATACTGATGGTCAAGGGTGAATAATGATGTTTAGAAATGGTTAATAGTTAATATAGCATTATGCAAATATTTGCTTACAGGAATATAGATGCGTACACGGATAATAATGCTGCAACATAATGTAAAATATGTAATTATGCAAAAAGCCTGAACCGGGAAGAATAGTCCCGTTTCTCTATTCAATATCTATGCATAGGAGCTGTTTGTTGCCTGTTCTGCTGACTTTTGGAATGTGAGCAGCAATGGTGTAGGTTGTGATCCATATGGAACCATTTTCGATGCCTTGACATGCGACATGATCCATGTAGTCAGCACGCATCCCCATACCTACATACGTCATATACCCGACGTCTCTCACTCTCTCTCGCCCCTTCTCGCTTGCTGGATAGATAAGTTATGTATGTATATGTATATCTAAATGCACACAATCTGCACACACATGAACATATCTATGCATAACGTGATCCTCGATGACAAATGTGTATCCACTTGTAAAGATGTATTTTCCGTTTCCCAATCCATCACATGACACAAGAGAAACTGCATTCAAGTACCGCATATTTATGCAACATACACTTTTAACTTTTCACGCACAAAAGTATACACGTACAGAGGCATGGGATTATAATGGGGTCACCCCGTCATGTTTCGCAGAAGTCGCGAGGAAACACAGGAGAACATGACCCTGGAAGTCTACAATGCTGCGTTGGCACTGGATGGTGGCGCCATGCACTTCCTTGCTGCTATGGAGGCTGGTGTCCGGTGCTTACAACCCATTGGCTGATTTGGGTCAATAATTTCTGCTGGCTTTTGCAGGTTTCTTAACAGACAGTTTTGGGAACGTAAAACATCGCCAAGATACAGGGATAGCACAAGAGGTTTTTTCAATTCAGGCTCAGATGAGTGATTTTGAAGATGCCAGGGGGTTCCGCTAGACAATATGTGATTGTGATCGCAATCCGCGATATGGAAATACCTTTCAGCCAGCCGGTACAATGGAGATGTGTTTCATCCTATGAGCCCTGTAACATACCAGCACTGGTGGCCAACTGTGCTGCCACATTGAAGCATCAACAGCTCAAGGTTGGGGTTCTGTTGATGTTTGGCTCAGCCATAGCATGCAATTATGCTTAGTCATACCCATCATAGTTGACTAGATCTATTGATATGTGTATCACACACTTGCTATGCATACCTAGCCTAGCTGTATAAATCAACAGATATGCATAGACAAATGCAACTATACTTACTTACCTTATGTACTTACTTACCTTATGTACACGTACATGTGTACGCAGACTGTGAATACCAATAATGTTAGATAAAACTACAAGAATGTACTTCCAAAACTGATAGGGATGTACCTCCTGGAATCGATTATGAGCCAATCGAATCGTTGGATGGCACGCAAGCATAGCATGACAATCCCGCTTCACCAATACTGATGGTGGTTCGTACCTGGGTCTAGACACATGAGTTCATTGATATCATTTTGATGCAAGCTCACACAAAAGTATTGGTTGACTCAGTAATCAGTCGCCCTCCAAATCGCCACCTTTAACAGGAAGGGGCTTTTTCACTTGAGCCAATCAGGAAACTGATTTGCACTAATTTGAACTATGAGCATTTGAAATTAGATTGAATTCCCAGGGCTTGGAACATCTTGGAACCATCTTCCTAGGATTTCCTTAGTATTTAGATGGACTTCCCAGCAGTTGGAGCTCACAGCCATCATGAAGCTCTTCTCTGGTTGACAGGAGCAACGTTTCCAACCGGACCTGATCACCAGTTGCCACTTGGTCGCGGGTGGTGATGGGAGCTGTCATCCGAGACAGCAACTCTTGCACCCAGGTGGGACCCAAGTGGGACCCAGGAAAGTTTCTGGACGGTGGCACACGGTGGCTTAAAACATTAACAAATGGTTGACGAAGATTTTTCACAGGGGTTGAAACCACCAACATTGATGGTTTGGAATGTTTGGGAACTACCCAGTACAGCTATAGGAAGATCTCAGATCGGCAATCCAAGCTCGACAGAGATGCAGAGCCAATGTGCAACCACCAAACATGTTTGGCATTGTCGGAGTTCTGTGAGTAACTGATTCGTGCTCGTTGAAGCAGCTTCTGGATGAGATTAACAAGGCACTGGGATGACATCTTCACATATCTGTAGGTCTGTGTGTAAACCGGCTGCATGCACTGTGATACCGGTGTACGGAGTACGGTTTTTCCCATTACAAAGTGGGGAACCCTTGGTGGAGAATTGGTGGAAGTAGGATCTTTATCTCATTTCTCTTGGAGGAGTTTCGACCATCTTTGGGTGCAAGGTGGCGCACCCTAGCTGTAACTGGGTTGACAAGCCCAATTAGTAGGTGTTTGGGACAGCAAAGGCTTATACCCAAACCCATAAGATCCATAAGCCCTGTTTGTCTCGTTGTTACTGGATGAATCGATGCTAAGTTCAGTTGATTTTCCACCATCTTGATGACAGGTTGATGCAGTGCATTGGCCAAGATGCAACAGGCTGATTGAGATACCAGTAGAAATGTGGGATTGTCAAAAAAAACACGGTGTTTGTTTCTCAACATAGGTGACTCCCAAATCATCTCCGAATATTCTGGTTCAGATGATCAAGGGTTGATTTTGATGGCCCCCCAATCAGAGAAGCACCCATGTGCCTCCAAAATGGAGCTTTACGAATAAACTAGCAATGATAGCCTTGTCTGGTTGCGGATGGTTTACATCCAAATATCATCCACCGTGATCATGACTACTCTGCACCGGTTGATGGTTGCACCAGCGGCAGTCCATACGTCAGGGGGATCCCCACATTTATCGCATCTTTGAGCAGAGAAACATCATACATATATACATGATGAGATGAGTGGGTAGTACGTGCTAGCAGTGGAGGGTTTAGGCGCCAGCATTTCTTGCTTCCATGATTTGGTGTGTGTATCCAGGGTTTGCCACGACCGCGTTCACCAGATGCTCACCATGGAGAGATGTTGAAAGCATTAGGCAGTCTTGTGACAAACTCGCACAATCCTGCACCGCCGCAAAAAGTTGCATAAACCTACCAGCCAGTGCAGTACGGCTTCTCCAACACTTGTTTCCACATTGATGCCACTTGTTCGCCATGTCTGCAAATTCATGTAGTACAGGAAAAAAATGCACTCAATGTTCTCGAACGAGATACCATTGGCAGTGACTAGGGCCTAGGGCAACCATAGCACAGTGAGCTGCCAATGCTTCCGCTGAGGTTCTGCTGTTGGAGGAGGTGTGTATGGCTATTGGCACCAGCTGCGGATGCACACGATGGATATGCTCAGGCGCAGCTCGTTGGAAAGATCGGTGGTTCAACAGGACCTCATGTGAGCAACCAAACTGAACTTGTTCATGGCTATTGGAGCACCCCAAAAGCCCCGAAATGTCATGAATCCAATGGACAAAGGACCAATATGTGGGTTTGTGGATGTTTGTGGACCCATCTATCATTGCGAGCGTGAAAAAATCATTACCCCAAGTCCAGCCTTGGGGTGGTTTGGGCTCATGTTCACTGGTTAGTATCAATGGTAAATCGTGACCCTTGAAAGCAGGGATTGGTATCACACAGAAGTTTGATTTGAATTTAAACTCAAGCAGTTTCGAGTCCTTGCTATACTATAGGACCTTGCTATGGCACCTCCCAGCGTTTCCACTCGAAGTGGTTTAGCTCAGCGGCCAGGTCACATCGGCCTGTGATTTCTGGGTCCCAGCTCTAGACCGGGTGTGTCCACCACGGCGGGTGTCTACGAAATGACAAGAAATCAATAGTAAACCAACAACTCATTGTTTGTGTGTCTATAATCACCATTGGCTGCGATTTTAGTTCACCCCTTTGCAAAGTGATGCGGTGTATCACATTACTCCAAAACACACAACTATGCAGGGTGCCTGGTAGGACATGAACGGAAAGTTTGGACACTCCCCGGGATGTACATAGCGTAGAACCATCTGAAGTTTCACCTCGGCTGCGACAAGATCCCCCTGGACAAACTACCCATGGCTGACCAAATCCCCAACCCAGCCAGCTGAGCAGTCTTCATGGATGGTTGATGACGCTTACCATCAACACTTGATTTCAACAGTGCGATGACTGGCTCAGGGCGAAGTGCCCTGCTCCTGGCATACTTTAAGCAACCTTGTAGCAACAGTGGCAGCAGATGAATGTGGGGGGAAAGCCGTAGTTTCTTGGTTCGAAATCTAAGTAAGCCACTTGGTAGCTGCAAAGTTTCAGTGAGTAGCGAAACTTCTTCCATCAGAAATTTGAAAAGTGACATTGCAATGCCAATCATTGGCAAATTGGCCGATAGGCCGTAGAACCTACACCATTCTATGCCAAGACTACGGATGCGGCTTGCTTTGCACTGACATCAAACATTTTTCAGAAGTGACTTGAACGTGTTGCGTCCATGGCGATGGTGCCCAGTGTCTGAGCAGCGGGTGCTACTACCAGCCGCCATGGACGCCCCATGGATGCGGTCAACTGGGCATGTGGAGCCAGGCTTTAACGAAGCTCAGTCACTTGATGCAACCAGCAGGACTTGCAGTGGCTGGTGACCTCACCCTGTGACCTGCGTTGATTATGCTGCTGGTACCTGTATGATTACTTATTGTAGTCAATGACTTGAGCGTTGTCAACACCGTTTCAGTGGATCGTAGCTAATGGTTCAGAATGCGCCACTACTTGCTGTTGATGGCGTTCAGCGATGGAACCATAGGCTGCTGGCTGCCGATATGGGACTCAACCAGTGGATCCCGTGCCCCCATGTCTGGATATTCTGGCTATCAGAGCCCATCCAACAAATATTGGGCTCAGACTCATATCTGTGTTCTCGCTACTTCACTCATCCTTCTTTTTCTAATCGTTTCCCCATTTTTTCTTTTCCTCCTTGTGCTGTTTTTGTTGCTGCTTCGGTTGCTGACCTTTTTCTTGTCGCCGCTGTTGCTGCTGTGGTTTCCCTGATCCTCAGTTTGGGACCCTGCTGCAAGGTCAAGGTTCAGAAGCCGCTTGGGTGGCAGACATCGTGGACTATACGCAGGCACCCTTCTCATGCTTGGGCCAAGCTGGGCCCAGCTGTTTCTTCACAGATTTCCTGGCTAGGAACGGTAGAGACAACCAATGATTCAAACAATGCGGGACATTTTTGTTTGGCCATACTGTGTAAACTTGATACCTTTTGATACTTATTGATTTTTCATATTTATCTGTATGTATATTGATATGTCATGGTATTTAATCATTGATCTTACTAATTGCGCATCAACCATAGAACTCAGTTCGTCTTGCAGGCTGTGGTGAAGGGCGCCGGAGGCCGCTGGCGCTGGTCCTGGGAAATTTGCCAAGCAACGTCACAACGAAGAATACAGAGAGATATCGTGCCTGGCCGGAGCTGTGACTGGGGTCAAAATACGCTGGACAGCTATGTGTTGTTGCTTCAGTTGGTGCTTACGATGCGATTTATTCGACTCCCTGGTTTCAAAGGTTTGTCGCAAACTAGCCCAATGAACCGGAAAAAAACGAAAACAATGCATCTGAATATATAAACCTGTTGGAGATTTGTCCGTGTTGACCCATACTTGGAGGGCTTGCATTGGTTAGTGGGACAAATTCATGACATGGGAAGATCAAGTCGGCAAACTGAAATCTTGATTCCGTCCCTCTCTTGGTAGAACGATTTATCAATGACAACCTATATTGTATTCACATCCGGGTAATCACATATTTACTGATTAGCAATCTTATCCCAAAGTGGCTGAAAGTGCTACTATGCTGCTTCCCCCCAGGATTGGAATGCTGATACGTCGTAAGCTTCTCAGTGGCTTACTGTTCACCAGTCATGGCGGTGCAGCGTCCCAACTGGGCCTTGTGGTGTCCATGGAGGTTTGGGAAAAAAAACAACAAAGTCACACCCCCATTATTGAGATGCACTGTCTGAGGACAAACCCATGGAGGGCTGACTTTACGCTTTCTTGGCCTTGCGATTGGTTCGCGGGAGTAGATGGTCTTGGTGGATTGCTTCATTGCTTCCCAGGTGAATCAAGACGTAGCAAGACCAACCGAGGTCTTTTGGGGCGCCATAGCTGCTTGCCACAGTCGCTGCTCCCAGTGGCGGCTTTCACAACACTTTTTGCAGTGGCTTCCGGTGACCTGGCAGTCAGTGGTGGGACCGGGATGGTTGTTGTTGTTGTTGTTGTTGTTGTTGTTGTTGTTGTTGTTGTTGTTGGTGGTGGTGGTGGTGGTGGTGGTGGTGGTGGTGGTGGTGGTGGTCATGCTTGGTTGGAAGATGGTATATCTATAATTATGTGATCATGTAAATACACATGTTTGTAACTTTGACATGGATTAGGTAACAATGACAACAAAGATATGCACATGGATATCCGAGGGACTATTGGTCCATGTGAGCGACCTGAATCATTACCTATTCATGATCGTTAATATCATTTACTGCTTCAACGGCTTCTTGTTACTGGGTCGGGGCTGATGAGAAGAGTCTATGCAGCTGTTCTGCGACAGCCATTTGCATGTACCCTTCGCGTGCGATAAATCACAACCAATGACAACCAATCACAACCAATCACAACTAATGACAAACAAAGTCCATCAAAACTGCCACATTTGAAGTCTCCAAGGATCTCCATAGCGGGTTCCCATGGCGGGTTCCCGTGGCGGGTTCCCATGGGAACCGGGTTCCCGTGGCGGGTTGGCGCTGAGAGCTGAGACCTGCGGCGTGTTTCCCACCGTGGTGCTGTGCAACGTGGTGCTGGACAGCTTGGGCCGCAGCCAGCTGTGGCGCAGCAGCTGCCAGGTGCTGAGAGAGGCGGGGCGATGGCAGGTCACCTGACCGTGGGGAACCGGTGGTGGTTGGTTCAGCTGGTCCCGGAGTCATCTATGGTGCTTAACCATGGGTAGTGGTTGGTAGTGGTTGGTAGTGGTTGGTAGTGGTTGGTTGAAAGATGTTGGTGATTACAGTAACTTAGGCAGTGCTTAACCATGAATCATGGGTTGGTTCAAAGATGTTCAGTCATGGATAGGTGTGGGATACGAAGTTTAGGCATGGATCAGAAATGGTTAGGGAGGGTACTGGCTGATGATATGTTGTATCATGGCTCAGAATGGCACCCGATGCTTGTTCATGCTTGTTCTATATTATGCCATTGGTCAATAATGTTTTGCAATGGTTATTGTACTGTGGTAGTGATGGTGAATAACTTTAATCCAACCAAAAGGTCGCGTACTTGACTATGATGACTAAGTACAGAAACCAGGAGCAACTTCTTGAATTGAAAATTAGACATTTGATCCAACATGTAGCTATCATATCACTATGGAGCTCATGCAACGACGCCTTCTTGAAACAACGAGCTTGCTCTATTCCACCCAGGGATGGCCGCCGAAGTATACTGTCAATGAAGCGATCTCCAGCCTGTACCAGTCTCTCCGGGTGAAGTTGACGGTTCTCTTGGTATCACCATTGGTGGCTAGTTCTGGTGAAGCCATCCCGGATTAACATTCGTTGACTAGTCATTGTTTGGTGGCGGAGACATCCCCTATTGTTAACCAGCCATTTTTCACGGCCATTTTGGCCCAACATCTCATGACTCGCCAAGCCATTTCTGTTTTTGCCCACGCCATCCCTTCACCAATCCCATTGGCCGCCGCAGGTCACCGAAGTAGCCAATGTCACTTGGCCAAAGTACCCATGACCATCATGGTTGTTACATGTTGTTATATCTTCATTAGATTAGTTCCCCTTCATTGTTGGTTACATGCTGACGATCATGAACAATCTTTTAACCAGCATTCATCAACACCACAACCACCATTACCATCATAAAGCATTCACTGGACTGCTTCGTTTGGAGATGAAAACTATGAATGCTTGACGTGCGGACTCCTAGCGCATCCTTGATGAACCCCTGTACCAACTGGCTTGTCCTGGCCATGTCCTGGGCCCCCGCATCTCATCACCGCCGGCTAACAGAAAGTTGCCGGCTGATCAACTAAAAGGTGCGTGGCTTCCACACGTCACCGTCACGTCACCTACGCTACCCCAAGTGAAATCACCGGGGGGAAAAGCATCTGGTCGCTTGGGAGGTCCGATGAACCTGGGGACAGTGAAAAGTAGCGGTACATCTGTAGCAGTGGCGCCACAGAGTGACCTGAGGAAACGTATTTGCTCCGAGTCACAACTTTGTTGATTCATTGTGGTTCATGATGCCCAAGAAATAGTCAAAATGGTCACTACTCGTAGTAGTGCTGGTCAATGATGGCCAATGATGGTCAATGACGGTCAATGATGGTCATACATGTCAATACTTGTCTGCTGTCATAGCTACTATGTTTGACCAACACTTTAGAGCACTTCATGTACATATCTAGTATAGCTAAACATAAACACAATTGAGGAAACAGCATTGAACATGCCGCTCCGATGGTACGTGTGTGCCATACCTGCTAAAGCGTTTGCTTATACATAGTTCAAATTTGTCAGGTACTTGATCGCGGCTTCACCTAGAATGCATCATCCTTGGTAGGCGACACCACAGATCAGCTGTACTTACTCATGTTTGCAATCTAATGAATCCAACTAGTCTTTTAGTCATTTTCTCATCAAGCATTAATAATGATCAAGCACTTTTTACACAACCAACCGATGATCTCCGAACAATCATCGCCTTTGACCACGACAAGCAACAATCAATGTGGTCAATGGTGATGAGAAAAAATCCATCATTAGTCTGTCCAGTATTAAGCACCATCATGCTAATTATACTAACGTAACCACTGCTTAGTGTTGCTTATCAGAACTAATGCTGGACCATCATCCACTACTTGCGTAGCCACTGTTAGTGCTGATTTGGTGTCCGAAAATGCTACCCGCCAAGTCCCCGGTGGTTTCCGATCGTGGCTAGTCTTGGATGGTTAGTTACCATGGCGACAAGGACAAAGCGATATAGTCGTTCAAGCAAAATTTTGATTTTCCCCTATGATTTGACCACTACTAATTGTTATAACCAAAAAGGATAGAGGTTTAAAACCATCATTAGTTGTTACACCCCTATGAAACCATATCAAACCCTCAAAACCACATCTATTAACCCCCATGAACCATATCTATTAACCCCTATGAACCACATTTATGAACCCCCATTACTAACCCTATATATAAAGCCCCCTACTATTCACCAAGATCCGCAGCACCGTTTTCAGGTCATCACTTACAGCACTGCCATCAGCGCCTGCCGAGACGCCTGGGCTGTCGCCGGGCTCTTGTGGCTTGGCCGGGGACTGACCCCATGGCGGACCAAGCAGGGCAAAGTCACGACTCAAAAACCATTTTTTATATGATTTAAGTTGAGTTAATGATGCTGAATGATGCTTTTTGATGCTTTTTGCTGATTTTCATGATGCTTGATGATGGTGAATGATGATTTATCATGCTTGCTAAATGTCATACGAGATAGGCCGTGTACAATTGAACATCAACGTTCTGTTGCGAGTATTGGAAAAGAGGTTGGCTGTATTGTTAGGTAAGCGCTCGTATTGGAATGGACGGACACATGTGGATGTGATGCAAGTTGACCCCAAGTTCACCTGGTAATGTTCTCTGCAATTCTGCGAGGTTTCTGTCCATGAGCGGCGAAGGGGTCGAAGCGAGTCCTGCTTGCAGGAAGCTGAACAGGCTCCAACGGATGCAATGTCTAGAAGCTTCGGTTGATGGTATCGATGGCATGATTAATCGCATCAGCATGGCTAGTAGAAGCCAGTAGTCTACTAGCTTCAGCCATCAGTATGGATGTGGTTGATACTGACTGTAGGCTGATGGTCCATGGCGGTAAGTGAGGATTGTATACGACTTCTCAATGAAGAATGATTAGTGGTTGATAATGGGAGGACCCAACCACAGTAAACCACCCATGTTTGAGTGGAGAGAACACCAGCTATTTTTGATACAACTGCGGGTGGTTGGGGCACAGATCTCTCGTCAACAACTGATGGCATCCCTTTCCCACCGGTAGACGGGCACTAAGTGCAGGCTCTACCGTATGCTGGTTTCTGTGTTTGTCAAACAGGGACATCAATTGAGCGGACGGTTGAGGATCTTTATTGGGATTTGTCTACAGTTAATAGATGATATTGGTGTTGATGTTTAGCAAAATCAAGAGCAGACGGTTGGGCATTGTGTGACAGATCAGAAGGTAACAAGAAGCAATAACATAATTTTATGGGGGATACAGTATCAACACAATCTCTGCCCCTTTGCTACCGTTTTCGAAAGATGATCATTTTTGGATGGTGGTGATCCTGGCTGGACTGACCAAGGTTTGCAAAGCATGTCAAGTAGGATCTTATTGCAGATCAAAAGCTGAACCAACCACTCACTGTTGTTAAATTCCAACTGTAGCTGTTGTCTGGGGGTATGGTTGTTGGCTGTCTTGGTTGTGTTGCTAAGAATGAACTGCCCGTCTTCATTGGGAATGGGCAGATCTTTGAACGGGCGTTGCACTACTCTCTAAGTGGGTCCGGCGCTGTGCAGATTTGCATGGACATGCAAATGTACGTGAGTGGGGTCGACTCATGGTTGGGTGTCATCCGAGTTACAGACATTTACCGACGGGCCATCTATGCGCGTCCAAATGTAAAGATAGAAAAGATGGAACAAAATAGATTGATGATAATGATTGATAACATGTGTACTCACCGTATTCACGGATGTACAAACATGAATCCACCCACGCTGCCGTGTCCTTTGGATCCATGACTCCGGCACCACCGAGGACTTTGACGACCTGGAACTCCCTGATCTCAACGTCTAGCAGTTGGTGGAGCGCATTGGATCACGTGCAGCACATGCAGGCGCCTGGATGACTGGATGTCACGCGAAGTGATCTACGGACTATCAACGGACCATGGATTTCATGGCAGTTTTGTGTTTTTGGTTGGGCCTGCTTAGACAACCTTGCTAGGGTGTTGTTCAAATCACAGCACCGCAAGAATAGGCGAAGACCCTTGCAAAAGCCGTTAACTTATGCTACCTTCTATTTTAGGAATTGTCGGAGTTTTGTTGGGCAACATTTCATAAAGCAGATGATGTCATATGAAATTATATAAAGTACCTGCATAATTCCATTCTTTACTGGACATGATCTCACGCGGAATTTTGCCTGCAGTTGCACTTTGACAAGCTGAGTTGGACAGTTGCTGTTGCGCTAGAACGGCTTGTCATTGGCAGTGAATTAAAAGTCGTCTGTTTGTTTGCGTAGACGCACATGTTTACAAATATGTATACGTTTACATGTGGACATAAACAAGCACGTAAATAAACATTCTATATCCAGATATATAAGTATAGATATGTCTACACGGATGTATCCATCAATAGAGGGTAATTCCCAGATTGATTTCCTTGACTCACAATTTGAGGGAAGGAAAACAAATGTTTGGAGGTACCGAACCTATAGGCATATCTATGTGTGTACATACATGCACGTACGCATGTACCGATACGAATTGGATACGTAAATGAGCAGGCAATCTCTCGGTTTCACACCCCCCAAGATCCCTCCTGAATGCTATACGTTAAGACTGACACCAAAAGCTCATGAAAAGTCAGGATGTTCAAGCACCAATTTGCATTAGCCTCAGTCATCTCAGTCTCCCGGAGAAGATGAGCTGGTAAATGCAACTGGTGCAGACTCCAGCTCCGGGGCTGCCACGAGATTTACACAGCTTGGCCGACAACATTCCTGGCCCACTGCCACAACTGAAGAATGGGAGTCGCCTATTTCCTTTGTTTGAGCACATGAAAGCTTGGTGTCCTACAATTTCTGGTTCATTTGTGCCTCTTAGTATCCATGATGGCATAGTTATTAGCCGAACAAAAAGAGATCCTCAACTGACTAAACTGGTGATTTGTACACTGTTTATATTGACACCATGTGTTTTGGATGATTCAGTCCCCCTTCATTCGGTGCCAAAAGCGAGAACTTGCCGTTTCCAAGCAGTGCCTATGCAGGACCTGCGGATTGCTACAGATGTCATCACCTTCAACAGTGCCATGAGTGCTTGCGGAACTGGAAAGGAGAGACCTTCGAGTCAAAGCCCAGGGCTGCGGGCAGCACAATGACCAGCGATGTGTACACATAGACCCACAGACACATCACGTAGAAGGAATGTGTATGCGGTAAAGATTGGTAAAGTGTAACACATAGATCCACATAGTGGCAAATATAGATGCAGAAGGAAGTAACACATACAGTACGTATCGTTGCAAGCCTTATTCGCGAAGCAATGTGACGGGAGCAAGTGCCGATCGTTCTCTTGAGTTCGGTCGCTGAGAACATGTCCTCAAAATATTTTTCACTGTCAATATTTTCTAGGTGGCTGTAAGTTTGGTCATGGAAACCATGCGTTTATCATGATAGATCCCATTGCCAGCTTCATGATTTTGAATGATGCAAAATTGACTTGGTTCAGAGATGTACTGTATTGCTCGATGATGAAAGGCCCCCCAGAAGCTTTTGCACGTGTTTTGCAGCGGGGGCAGGCGTTCTCAGTATTTGAGACCATTCGTAGTGAACATGATAAATTCAGTGGACCGCTTGCAACTTTGAGTTGTCATACATCAAGAAGCGTCAGACACCGCACGCGAACACTTCTAGTCAAAACCATTGACGTTACATTCTTCGGAATGCCATCATGACTGCAAAGTGTTTTTGGACCCTCAATAATTTGTAGGGGCCTCAGCTGCCGAACATGGAAGATCACCCAAAATGAATACCACTCAAATCCATGTCATGCCATGTTGTACAAGTCTTTTAGTTCTATGACTTCTAACATCTTACAACTTATATTTTACGGGCTAGAAACGATCCAGCGATTGTGGAATGCTCTTTGTGATTGGATTACTGTGAATGGAGTTTTCCTCCACCAACTGTTGACCACACAGCCTCTCTTGGGGGTTGTTGAGCAGTGGCCAGTACTACCCCCTACGGGCCAGAGCTATCCAGTGCGAACAGACTACTGCAATATCGGGCGTGTATAGCTGTTGGTTGATTGCTATGGAGAGGTGATTTCGAATAGGACTGTTGCAAGAATTTGTTTGGAGGATTATTGCAAGCATATGGGGGTAGTCTTGGGTGTACTATTTTTTGCTTGTCGATCTTGTTCGGATATCAGGCATTGCTCTTCTTATCAATCAGTGCTTCTGAGTCAATCATTGTCAGGATTTGGCAGATCATTTGTCTTGGAACTACATGGCCACCTGATGATTTCAACCACTGTTTGGAACTACAGTGGCAGTGGCGGACCGTTTGATTCGCCATGGTCGTTTTGCGCCCCGAAACGGCGCGGTCAGCCATTCAGCCATCCTTCGCTGAGTGGTGGAGCCAACAACAGGTGCTCGACAATCTCAATCATGAACTACCGGGTAGATATGGTAAATGTAAAAAATGCTTGTTTTTTTCCTTTGGAAAGTCCATCATGGGATTTCGGCAGGTTGCACTGAAGCTCTAAAGTGTGCTCATCCCTTGGGATAGTACCAGCTAGGAGGTCAGGCAATGTGGAATTTGTCTACAAGGTGGTCGCCCCAGTTCCAAACGAAGAATTTCATATGAAAACCTCAATCCCTTGGGTATAGTATAGGCAGCCGTAATGGACGCACACTCCTGGTGGGCGGTTTGGGTTCCATGCTTTCCGATGTGCAGCCGTGATTGTCATATTCCTGGCACCCTTCCCATCCAGCTGATTTCAAGATCTATTGAATCTATTGCTTATCAACCGTATGATTGAATGGGATTGGTCACCTATTCTCCAATCGAAACGCCGGCCAGAATATTTGGAGATATTTGGAAAATATCATTGGTTGTTGTCCTAGATACTGTTGTTAAACCCCCATCACTTGTTGGTTCTGACCCCAACATAACCTGTCAATCTTGGCTGTACTCCACATCGGTGCATCAGGAGTGGCAAGTGGCCTTAGCGTTGCTGTGTGGCTTGAAGGACGAGCTGGGGGAGCTCGGGGTGGTTACCATATGTGGGGTAAATCCACACAAGCGAAGGAAGTGGGTCACAACCATATCTAATCAACATTGGGTAGTTGTCATTCCCTATAGATTGTTCATTTGGTAGGGAAGCAAGGATTTTTTTGAACTCCCTGCCAAACGACTGGAAGGTCAACCAACTTTGTGGCCATCGCGCAGTAAAGCCAAACGATGGTTGATGTGCTTAAATCAAACAAAGGATTGGAAGCTACAAGTAGGATATACAGTTTCATTCAAGTTGACTGTAGATACTGTATTTTTTCACCAAACCAGTATCATTTCAGGATATTTTTCAACTTCGACTAAGAAATCCATCAAGTACGAAGATCCATTCCATAGAGGTGTGACTAGTGAGGTTACATTTGCAAAATCTGCAGTCGCTGTAAACAGTACATCTTAGTTGCTAGCAAATGACTCTATTTACAAACCAGGGATGTGGAATATGCCTTTTTGATCCTATTCGATCCTCCTTGGCTTTAACACACTAAGCTTGAACGACATCACCAAAATCGGATGATAGCGACGTAGCATTTGCGATTGCCCCGAGCATTCATGTTGTTAGCATTCGCATTGTCTATCTTTGTTTGGCACCCACAGTCATCGTGGCTTTCCAGTCGTAGCTGATCTCCTGGACATCGTGAAACCGCACCAAGTGTCTTCACACGTCTTCGTTGGGACGTTCACGTAACCATGCTGACTCAAACTCCTCCGGGGCTCAACGCTGCAGGAGCAACGATTGGAGGCGCATCTGTTGCCACTGGTGAACGCCCACCACCACATGGAGGGTCAAAAGGTCAGAGGGGTAGAATCCTTTCGTGAAATCATGGAGATGATCAATGATGAGCAAACAACTGGTTCATCCTTGGTAATGACAACGGTCTTTCATGATATCGACAAGTGGTTCATGACACCATAGCCTTTTGGTTTTTGGATTGATCTGCTTTGTTGGGAGTGGGAAATGAGTCAACCATCAGCCAAGAAGGGACAATGGCACAGTAGACAAGCTGCCAGAGAGATGCCGGTAGCCATGTGACTGTCAGGGATGAGCTGATTCTAAGAACCTTTTTCATGATAGACTTGGCATTTGGATGTAGGGGGTATCGTCGCTGTGGCGCTGACATGGGATCAACCAGCAAAACCAGGGACCGGCGCAACACTGCAACACTGCCCACCTCTCTTTAACTGCGTGAGAGTTTGGCAATTTTGGTCAGAAAATTGCCGGTTTGATCTTGTGCGCCACAGTTTTAGAGTATCTTTTCAGTTCTCAGCTTGCAAATGTTGGATGAGGAAGACCAACCTGGAGTAGTAGAAAACAGGATCAGTTTGGTTGAACGATGCGTCAGAGTTTGTCACCTGACATGCCCTGACATGGCGATTTGTATGACTAGTGACATGAAGATGAGGAGATTCTGGTGGTGACATCTTCACAATTCAGCCACACATGGCTTGGCTAATATGGCTATACCATGGCTATACCATGGCTATACCCAGACACGTGAGACTGCAGGCCACCATGATTTCCTTCAACAGTTGCCTCAGTGCCTGTGAATCAAGTGGCTTGGCAGCTTTGGATGTGGTTGGGATGTGGAGTCTATGGCAGCGCCTCAAATTTTCACACCGGAGCAACCATTGCAACCTGGCTTTGGAGTTTTGGGCGCGCTCCAAACCGTCTACACAGACCGCATAGACTGGCAAGAATCCTTCATCTCGTGCTGGATCGCAGCCAACTTTCAGCCCGAGATGCCTGTCCTCCACAACCAAATTGCTGAGCTCGGCCAGTCGCCAACCACCGCCAAACATCATCAACCATCGGTGCTCATCTTTGAAGGTAACTGAAGATCTCTGGGTGGCAATTATGTATTTAACAGACAGTGACCAGTCTCACTCAACTTTTGAAAACTACCACACCGGACAGACAAACATCGATGTTGGATCATTGTAGCCGTTTTGTATCTACGTTGTTACTTGGGATCAGGGTGATATGCGACATGAGAATGCGCTGGTCTCATTTCCCGAGCATGACAATCCACAAAGGGGGTTGAGGTTTGAACATGAATGCTTTGACACACTTTACTCGTACAAATATCTGGCGCTTAGAGGCAAGATCTGGCGGCTTTTGCGTGACAAGTAAGGGGTTGGTACTTGGATTCAGATGTCCATGAGCAAGGCGATCACCTCTGGTTGGCTGTTCTGAGGAATTGCTTTACTTGACAGGGGAATTGCCACTCGAATCCTTGCATCCCAAGCAATCTTGTCACTGGCTTCACTCTCTCTATCATTTCAAGATTGTAGAAAATATATGGTAGAATAATGTAGAATACCCATCATTTCTTGTTTTGCCCAGACTTGTTTCTGGAAAGATTGAACGCCTGTTATACCTAGAAACCTTTGGACCACCTTCCAGGGTGGGGAACACAGCCAAAGTGTCTTGGGAGGTGCGGATACCGCATACAATCCAGATACCAAAAGTCATAGCAAGTCATCATCCATCTTTCGTTCTCGCTCTCAGTTTCAAAAGCTCCTCGGGTGGAGATGGACACCTGATCAGTGTTACCATTGCTGGATGATTGTTGGAGTGCATCCGTCGTTGCCTCACCCAACTTCGGATTGGTTCCCTGGTGGGGTTAGTGCTGCTCTATAGGCATTTGTGAAAATTCTGGTTGCATCGGGGGTCATGACAGGGAAAACCGTTGGTAAGTGAAATTGGCATTGGACTGCAAATGTGACATCGATGCTACTGAGACTGCCCTATTGCACCGTCCATGCCCCTTGTATACATTCATTTCCGTTGCGAAACCGGACACCCAGGACAGGTCATATGGCTGAGAACACTGTTGTTTGGGTTCAGCTTAGTCAGGGATAGGAAGCTATTGGCTATCACAGTTCCTCTGGTTCCTTCAATGGATTTTTGCACGCTGGGTTTGATCTCCAGCCAATGCAGATTAGCAGACACCACCTGTCGGCCTGAAGCTACCTTTCAAACCTGCCACTTCGATTGAAACCTGCTTCAAGTTAAACTCAAGCCGAATTGGACTGCGGTGAAAGTTCTTGTGTTGCCAAGCGACACCACGCCCAGACAAATGTGGAAACTAAAACAACACAACTTGCTAGAGTGCATGCATCGAAAGATACGTACATGTATACTATATACACGCCTACAGACATGCCTATGAAATGGACAAACAGACACTCTCGTTCACACGTTGTTTGTGTGTACAGAGGTAATCATTGTGAATCCTGGCTGTTGGTCATTAAGGCTCGGATTATGAACCCACTCGGGATATGTCCACGCTGTTTTTGGTTGTTCATTCTTGTTGTTCCTGCTGTTGCCGTGCTGTTTTTGTCGCGTTTGCTCTTAGTACACACTGTGAATCGACAACCGCAAGGCTTATCACAAATCCACTTGAGGATTTCTTTCCAGAACCACCCTCGCCAGCTGGGCATGCACCCTGTTATGGCCCGGATGCAGTGCAGTTTGCAAACAAATGCTTTCGCAACCACACCCATTGTGGGATACCGCAATCCATTGCGATCCGAATGTGATTTTGGTCAGTCAGCATGAATGCGATTGACCATGGTTCAAGCACCAAAATTTCAGGTTTCGGCAGGCATCGTCCACACAGGCTTCAGGCGGATATTTACATGAGACAAACAGTGAGCATCGGGAGCTTCAAGCGAATTGAAGAATGAAAAGCGAACAAAAGTAGCAGCGTCCTGACATAGGTGCTTGAAGCTAATCGGTGTGAGCGCAAGCAACGCGATGGCGCCCTTTCTATGCGCGCCCCGGCGCTGAAAACAGCATTTTCTGCATGCACGCGTTGCGGCCTTGTCAGGCAGCAAGTGGGAGGTTGGAGTGCATCTTCTTCAGGGCTTGCCAGAGCACGATCTTTTCAGCTTGAACACAGCCATCAGCGCCTGCGCAAGGCTTGGTTTGTGGTGGCTGGGCCAAGGCAAGGGTTATCAGGGCGTGAGCATGAAACCAAGGGTGGGAACATGTTGGCGGGATTCGCCGGAGCTAGTGAACAGATTGTGAGAATCAGCCAGGTGCAGTCAAATGGTCGCTTTAGTTTATCGCTCAGAAATTGGCACCTGTCCCGCGAATTTGGCGGCGAAGCATTGTTTGTTGGACACGTTTCGGCCTACCTAAGTTTTGGAAACAGGCCGCATTTGATAGCCCCACGTGTCAACAAAACCGCCCGGCATCTGCGGTGAGGTTAATGGCGGTTCACGCAGTAGTTCAAAGGTTGCTTTTGTGTATGGGGTTTTGACCTGTGCGACGCCAGCAGGTCATAGGTGGATCACCAAAGCCACAGTGGGTAGATCGGTATAGACCAATGCCCCAATACAAGTATGATTTGGGTTGCTTGTGCACATTTGCATCGCTGGTTGGGACCCTGGCCGTATCATTGCGTATAGAAAAGCATGCTGAGCTGTTTGTCACAACGTGGCATGCCAAGTAGCCATACTATGGCCAAGTGGTGGCACCACAACGGCATATTCACCCCTGCTTGATGTGCATTGACCGAGGCAAACAGCTAGCACGCTGCTGTGCCGGCTTTCGGGCACCGAGCGGGATGTGATCACGTACCATGCAGCAATCACCGGATCGCAGAGGCTTTCCAACGCATGCCATGTGGGGCTGGTGCCTTGATTTTGCATGATCCTTTTTGTGTGGCCCTCATCAATTCTTGCGTTTTTGTGTTGGTGTTCCTCCTCAAATATGTTTGTGTATGGTTGGCGGATCCGTTTTTTTCTAGTGAAATCAAAGTAACTTACCTTGGTGTGTTTTGATGGTGGTCTAGTGAAACTCAATCACTTTTGTACATGTCGTTTGTTAGACAACAACTTGTGAACTATTTGGTGATTTTTAAAACGAGGGTACCCCCAAATCATCCTACATTAATCATTGTTTATTGATAGACCAACCATTTTTGGGTACCTTCCATTTTGAAAAAAAAACACCATCTTGGTCTTATTGTTGCTTATCATGACCTATTGCTAACCATTATAGTCCCTTAAAAACTATATTATAGAAACCACCATTTATTTCACCACCAATTCACCAGGAATCATCACATGTACTTCGATGCATGGCAGGAGTGATCAATGGCCCTTGGCCTTGGAATTCATGGCCATCGCAGCCACGTCTGGTTTGCCAGCATCAGATACATGGCCTGGTTGGCAAGGGCTCTAGGATCAAACAGTGCGATGGCCAACATGGGGTCCAGGGGTGTTGTTGTTGTTGTTGTTGTTGTTGTTGTTGTTGTTGTTGTTGTTGTTGTTGTTTTGAAGATTTTTGAAAATGATATCATGTTGATTCATGTTGTCTATTTCATGTGGGTGTGATTTTTGGCCTCCACCCAGTGGTTGATGTCTAAGTTTTGTTGTTGCAATTTGGGGGCGGCCACAAACAGCACCGGAATGTCAATCAAGCGGTTGGGTCTTCCATGGACAAGTCAGTGAAATGATGCTTGCTGGTGCCCTAGAGTTGTTCAGTATAGGGATGCTCAGCCCAGTTGCGTAGTTTCTATTGCAGGACTCAGGGGAAGCCCAGCAGTTCGCAACACCCGCAGTTTGCCAGTCTTGTGGTCTACTTGTCACTACTTGTCTACTGTTGGGATTATCCGGATCACAACAATCACTATGCCAATCTGAATCAACCACTTAGAGGGCGGCTTGGAAAGTGACCGGCCGGTGATTTTCTTCAAGGAGCTTTCCAGAAGCCATCAAACGATCTAAAACTGATGATTCTAAAACGCAAGAAATGCTGCAGGGGAGGGGGTATGGCGAAAGACCAGGGCTTCATCCCTTCCCCAGCTGTGGTGTAGATCCGGTGCCGCGCCATGAGGTCGTTTCCTTCAATGGAAGCATCAGCGGCTGTGGGAAGCAATGGCGAAGGGCTGTGCAACTGATGAGCTGCCTCCAGGTGGTGCA
Source organism: Symbiodinium kawagutii (assembly GCA_009767595.1). NCBI lineage: Eukaryota > Dinophyceae > Suessiales > Symbiodiniaceae > Symbiodinium > Symbiodinium kawagutii. The sequence continues at coordinate 405,909 of VSDK01010813.1, read as the reverse complement.
CCGCTTGGGGCTGCCCCAGCGCCTTGATACACAGCTTCGTGGCGTAGCCTTAGGGACCAAGGGATGTTGACCAACCAGCTGTCAGAAGACGTTCCAAAATTAGGGATGGACAGTGTGAGATGTGGTGTCATGAGTAATCGTGATTTGATGGTGGCTGAGTACCAGAACATGCCCTGGCTATGAGGCCTTTATTTACATGAGGGTGGAAACTTGATGGTAGGGTGGCGTTCACATGACAGGAATTAGAAGCCAGTTAGGTTCTGAAATTCAGATGAGTTAGAAACCCGAAGCTCACAGCGATTTACCGACCGACTCACCAGTAGCTTACCTTGGTTTGGAGATGGCCATCCCGCTGCTTAGCAGAGTTGCTGGGTCACCTATTGAATGTGTGAACCCCAAACTTTACCGCCCTGAACCAACGGGAACCCACCGAGCAACCAACCACACATCTCCCCAAATAATCAAATTTCATCGTTTTCCTATACTTGTGCTGAGATTCTGAAAATCAAAAACAATTTGTTTTGAGACATTAAGCCTTGGGGATTTGTCTTTGTTTTCAATCTTAGAGGTTTGACCACCTGCATCGGTGTAGCTACCAATGGTTCAGGTTCTGTCCAGACTGGTTTTTCTGGACCTCTCAAGTGCCGTTTGAGACCAGTGGATGAAGCAAGAGTAGACCGGCGTCCACTTCGTGATCAATAGCAAGCCAGGGAGGAAGAACCAGATTTGAATCTATTGCATAATAATGACGTCATCGAGTCATCAAGCAACTTGGGCTAACCAATCATCATCTGCCATGATCATTCATCATCAATCGCCAGCAACTATCATTGACGGCCCCCCCAGAACTATCGAGCATCAACCAAGAAGCATCATGAACCATGAAGGATCATGAACCACGAAGGATCATCAAGCATAAGCAACGACAATTTACCAATGTGGACATGCTAGGATATGCTGATGCAGGACCGTTCATTGCAGCCTGACGTGGTGACCGTCAGCTCTTTCGTGGCATGGCAATCGAGGGCTTGGCGCGTTGCGATGTCGTGGATGGTTCGGGCGGTCCAGCACGACATGCAGAGAGCTCACTGCTGCCACTGCTAGCCGAAAGTTTGTAGCTGTGATTTTTCACATGCACAGTACCTGTCAGTACCTGGTTCGCTCAGTATCCATTGTCCAATCAATCTGGTCACCACGATTGATGGCTATTGGTAGTTGAATTTAGTTTTCATCATTGATACCCCTTCCCAGTATTTTGTTCATGCCTCTTTATACAATGGCTCTTTCACTTATAATTTACATCCCTATTGTTATCAGTTATACCAACAGTTCACAGTGAATCATAGCCCTTGTTTCTTGTTCACTGTTGTATAATGAGACTTATAACAATAGTCATTGCTTAATCTTGGTATGGCCGGTCAGGGGTAGTGTAAAGACTTCCAGGGTTCTAACAAGTTATGATTATGGTGGTTTCTCAAAATAGGGGTACCCCCAAATCATCCAATATGAATCAGTTCTACTGTTACAGTAAACCAACCCAGTTTGGGGATACCCCCACTTTAAGAACCCCCAAAAAGGGTTTATTGGTTACAAGTTACAATATCCATTATCAACCATTATTTGCCGTTATTGGCCATTAATGGCTAGCCACTAAACATTATGAACCAGTCATTAACATCATTAACCGCCATTAACCATGATTAACCCCCCATTGTTGGGGTATGTCCCTATGGTTGTCGCTTGCTCGGGCCCGGGGACAACCATGGCCAGCGTCCCAGGTGGATAGCACAGCTGCTGGTGGGCAATGGCCACTGGCGGCCTCCGCGTGGCATGCGATGGGAGCAGGTGAGACTCCAGGGAGGCATCCACCAACTTAGATGTGGCTATGGGCCATGGGTCAATATTAACTATCAGTATTAAGCAACCATAATAGGGAAAACAATGGTTAATGATGGGAACCAAGGGTACAGGGTTTTGACCCATAGCCATGTGGCTATGGGTCAACCAGTTAACCAATGAATTTCATGGGAATAATGACCAACAAAAATATGGGAAAACGTGGGAAAACAATGGTTAATGATAGGGGAACCAGGGGTATGGGGTGAACTGACCCAGTGCCAGATGTGACCAGGTGCACCAGATGTGAAGCATTTTGGACCATGATTCTGGGTGGCTTGCAGCCAGCAACTTAGATTCTTGGAGTTTTTTTGGGGGATTGAAAGGATCAATCATGCAGCCACTAGAAAATAAAAGCTTTTAGTAGGGGATCTAGGAGCCACCAACAATTATGATTGTTAATAATCAAACATTGTTAATCAATGGTTGTTATACATTGATAATGACTGTTCACCATGATTGTGAATCCAGGTTAATCCCATTTTGGTACCTGGATGAATTATATGGAAGTGTCAGTTAAGCGTCAACCACCAAGTATCTGTTCACTAGCCGTCAACGCTTCATGATCAACCAGCAAGGACCAGATCTTCACTATCCATCAACAGTACCAGCATGGATCAATGTTCACTGCTGGTTCCAGCCTTCCATAAACTGGGTGGTTTCCCATGGGTTTTCTCGTGATTTCTTATGATTTCTTATGATTTCCCCTGGGTTTCCATGGTTTCCAGCAGATTTCCCATGGTTTTCCTACGGTTTTCCCATGGTTTTCCTACGGTTTCCCACGGTTTTCCCATGGTGTTTCCATGGTGTTCCCATGGTCTGCAGCCAGCCTTCCACTTCCCAGGCAGCACCCAAGCCCTTGGTGCCTTGCTGCGCGGCGGTAGCAGCTGGACCTGGAGTCTTCACCGCCTCGGCGAGGCAGGGCACCGAGTCGTCTACTAGTTGCAAGTCGTTTTGCATAGTACATACGTATGGTCACATATTAGGTCACATATATATATATAACATATATATATAATGTATATACATATGATGTATGTATATATGTATGTTTATTAAAAAAAGTATATATATATATGTTCGTTGATAAATATATGTGTACGTATTCTTTATGTCATGTGTTGAAGGTTAGAGCTTCATATAACAACGCCTCCCGTGTAGTAAAGGGAAGCTACTTCATTTAAAGCTGGTGGTAGCCTGTTAATGTGGATCTGCAATTGTTGTTCATTTCGTTATTTTCCCCTTAATTTACTTGATCATTGGTCACGAATCGACCATTGGCTATCCACTAATTAACCACTGACTGTGGCTTAAGCACTTACAGTTGTTTCGTCATTGATTAACCAGGGTTTCACGATCAATTCATCACTCTTCACCATGATTTAACCATGGCTTAACCATGGTTTAACCACTGTTTAAGCATGGTTTAACCACTGTTTAATCATTGCTTAACAACTGTTTAACCATTATTGTTTAACCATTGGTTCCACCTGAATTCACCATTGTTAAACCACAAATGGACCAAGGTTCACCATTCACCATCTCCCATAGCCAACTGCTGCTCCAGGGGCGCTCAGCTGACATCACCATGTACGAGGCAGTCCTCGCGGCCGCTGAACGGCAAGGCCGGCAGCGGAAAACACGGAGATGGCTCCTGCCAACACCTGGAATCCGTAGATTGGTGGTGAATGATGGATGATTCCCCAGGTGTTGCTGCTTCCAGGTGTTGCTGCTTCAAGGTGTTGCTGCTTCCAGGTGATTAATGGTGCCTACTAGCAGATTCCAATGGTGGTTGATAGCTAGTAATTATCGATTGGTTGACAATGGCTAGTAATTAGTAGTTGATGCCTTTCAAGCTCAATAGCTGGTAGTTTGATTCATGGGTGATCCATGATGGTTTGCATGTTGTAGTTGAGAATCATTGATGGTAAATACTGGTTAATAGTAGTAATAGTTGGTTGTAACGGCCAATAACCTTCAATAAGCAAGAAGGGATGGTGATATCAACCATCGGGCTGTTGGCACTATTAGCAAAGGTGTCATGCTGCACCTCCTTGAGATGATTGACGACTATGAGCTATGGATCAACGATTGTGAATTGAGTATGGATCCGAGTTGGGTATCAACTTTAAGGAGATTATTACAATATGGAAAATATTCAGTGACGGACCATCCGCTTGTGGAGAGTGGGAATGTCCGATCAAGAGTACCCAAGTGGTACTGTACCACTGATTGCTCATCAAACGCTTGCGCGATTCATACGTACATGCAGACATATGTACATTCATGCAAAAATGAACGCACCTCATTCCATTGCATTGCTCTCTCTACGTATCTGCTTACTCATACATACATAGATGGATACATACATACACCCGGAATCAAACAACAACCCTACCTGGCAACCTTTGATGGTCAACGCCCAGCTTTTGTGATGCTTCTTTTGTGATAGCTCCACCTAAAAGATGAGAATGTTGGCTTCCCACCTTCTCCGGAGCTATTCAGTCTTCACCTTTTGTTTCTGGCTTCGCATCAGCAGTTGAGCAGAAGGCCTCACCTTCCGGTGGTGCGATGGAGTTGTATCAGATTGCAATCGCGGATATGGAAACCAGGTTTGCAGAAGCAATGTGTAAAGAGATCGTGGTTTAAGGAGAAAATTGTGGACCTGGCTGAGCACTGAATAGCAGCAACGGTCCCTGTTTATGGTCATCATTGACCGTTGCTGGTCATCAAAGCCTATCGACATAAATAACATAATCATATCAATATCCGTAAACATGGATCATCAACATAATATGGTCATCGCTGCTTATCGTCAAACATCAAAAATCTATAATTAAGGACGATAAGGCGGTAGTGTCATCTCACTAGCTTGTTTTAATGACGAGTAAAATGGCCAGTTGCCTGTGACTATTGAATGGTGATTCCTGTCCCTATATTATCAACCATTGCACATAAATACTAATAATTTTCATATATCAATTGCCAGTATTAGCAATTACTATAATGTCATGGGGAATAGGGTATGTACCCATTGCGTTCAAAGGTATTATGATGATAATTGCTGAAATAAACATTCGATGAGCTATTAACGAAAATAGTATGGCAACCATTGCAGTACAACAGCCACTGCATAAGCCAATAGAATGATCATTCATGACTATTGTAAGTTCATGACTTCATGATCATTCAAAACAACATGATTATAGTCATCATGAATGGCCATCCGAAAGAATGAATGCCCAGTAGTAACCATTGATTGTAAATCAAATCATGAACCACTGTAAAACGAACCATCGCGAACCATGGCCTGTTACCACTAGTATTAGTTACATGGTTAGTGATGGCTACATGGCCTGGGTAGTCACTTTACAACCACTAGTTGCATCACTAGCCATGGCTAACCATCGCTAACCATCACTAACCATGGCTGTACCTCACGGCTCAGGTGCGACCGCTCCCTGCCCAGCGATCTTTGCTGCCCTGGAACAGCTGCCACAAGGCCAGCTGTGCTGGACCGGGTCGTGGTTGCTGGTGCTGCTTCTGTGTTTGATGGTGCTTGTTTTGTAGCTGCTGTTGTTGTTGATGACGATGATGATGATGACGACGAAGACGAAGACGACGACGACGACGACGGCGGCGGCGACGATGACGACGACGACGACGACGACGACGAGGAGGTTGTTGTTGTTGTTGTTGTTGTTGTTGTTGTTGTTGTTGTTGTTGTTGTTGTTGGTTGTACGCCAAAGCCCCTGATGATCATGTCATTTCGTGATTTCTGATGAGGAAGACATGTGCCATAAACGCACGGTCATGTATCCGTGCACAGAGTCTCGCACGCACGTGCTCACACAAGCATTGAACCTAAGCCACAATCAGAATTTGGATGGACACATGCTCTCATCCACGTTTTGCTGTTGAAATTTGTAATGTTTTGGATTACTACAACAACAATGCAGATTTCTACAAGAAGGTCATCTTGGTCTCATAGGCATTGGGTTCCCTTGAGCGGCTAGTCCACATGGCCTTTTGCAAGGCATACGATACTGTATATGGTGGTGGCTCAAAGCAACAGGGTACCAAGTTGCGAATGATTACAGGGCAGCCAACAATGTTTTGGGGTTGAGCCATCGCCATCTGTTGCAAGCCAAGATTTACTCACTTTCTAGTGGGAGTTTCATCCATTTGCCATGAACTTATGTGTCGCCATGGCAAGGAGGGCTGACATGTTTGATGTGCAAACTCCCGCACCAGCAAAATTCGGATGGTCCAAACTAGCTGAAACTTGTCGAAAATGCAGGGATAATCATGGATAATTACAGTAATCAAATTACTTATTCATTTGATTCAGGATTTTGTACACCAACAAGTTCTCTTGGGACCTTTGAAACCTTTGTGCATCAAGCCGCTGAGGTGGATGTAGAGGATGGTGAGGCCCGAGACGTGGCAGGCTGGGTAAGCCATTGCGGGGAAAGGGACATGAAAAGTCAGTTCTTTGTTGTTAAACGGCAGCTACTGCAGCCATGGTGTGTCCGGCATTTGTGCATCATAGGCTGTCCACTGTTGCTCAGGCAATTTTTCGTATCAATATTGTTATTGTGTGAGCGTGTCACAATGAACATGGAACGAAATTCATGATTCTAAGCCATCACAAGACCTTGATAGGCCATGGCTCCCTTGCAGACATTTTCATTCAAACTGATGCACCTTGAGCATTGAAGACAGTCGGGGCAATGCCGTCAAAACTGCTCTTTGGCATGGCGCTTGTGCTCGGTAGTAGGGAAGTTTCATTCACAGAGAGCATCAAACCATTTTCAGGATGGCAGTCTGCGCATTCGATCCGGACAGCCGGCCAGCCACATCCGGGACCAGTATTGGAGGGAAAAAGATCGACGAGAAAACCTCTTTCCACCCAGCTTGCCGCAACGGCTGACCCAAAGGTGGCAGGCGGCAAAAAGGTATGGTCTTGGAACTTGTTTCTTTGGTGGGTCATGGTGGTTTTATTGGCCACGCAGGCGGGTGAATGGGCAGCTGGCACCATGGTAGTATGTTTTTATTTGGTGGTGTCTTCAGCACTGGCGGGACTTGTTACACTGCGCGAATGGATGCGGAAGGGTGGGGTGATCTCAATCGAGCGTGGCATGATGGCACACTTTGCATGTCGAGGAGCTACTCTGGCCGTGTTGCTGTCACTACTTCTTGAGATGCTACTGCCATCGCTGATTACGTTATTCTCCCCCAACTTAGCGTTTTTCCTGGATGATACCGGTGCCATGGGTGGAGTGGAGGAGCTTGCAAAGTTTCTGTCACTCATTTGGTTGTCCTGGTCTACTATGAAGCCCCAGGTTGGTAGGCGGCAGCCCTCCAGAAGATGGCCTCGAAGTCAGAAAGGCATCATGTTGGCTGGTTTCAGCATTGGGGTGGGCATGATGGTGGTAGAGAACGCAGAATTCTTTGGCTCGAGTGTGTTTGGTCTGATTTCTGAACTGAAGCGTGCCATTGTCCAAGGGGATGTCTTCGCAGTGGATGACTTTTTCCAGGCGCTCGCAAGCCTTTTTGTCTTCCGCATCGTTCTGAATCCGCACCCTTACTTGACGGGCATTGCGGCTGGCCGCTTTGTGATGTGGTTGTCCAAGAACAGCAAGTGCAGAAGTGACTCTGAGCAACAAGGGTACTCCCAGCAAAAGCAAGTGCCTACCCAGCCCAATGAAGTGTTTAGACAGCGACAGGACAAGATCAGGTTGAATTTCATGGCACTGTGCTTCGTGCTTTGGCCATCTATAGTGCTGCACGCTCTGATCAACACGGTGGTGATCCGTCCAGGTGGAGGGGGTCGTTAAACAGCGCAGTGATTGACGATATGAAAATGGTTCACCCAATCACTAAATATCTTCATGTTTGATCATATTTGTGCTTGTTCATCAAGAAGTTGTAGCTGGTTACCCTGCAATGATCATTGATCCTTCAAGGGATAGCACCAGTTGTGGACAAAGCCGTTGATCATTTTGTACAATCTCCATTGTGAAAAGCGATACTGAAAAAGAAGTACCACTCTACTGCTAATCAAGTGGATTAACCAGCATTCACCATCACGAGCTACTATCAACAGGTTATTAACTACAATTAGATCGACAATCCAATCTGGATGGTGGTTTTGAACATTTTATATTTTCCCTCATAATTGTTAACGACTCGTTGGTTGACTAATATTTATCATAGGGGTTGAAACCATCAACCAGCAATGGTGGATGGTGACTTGTTGACGCCTCAGGTGGAATCGGTGGACTGTTGCTCCGTATCCTGGGCTGTTTGATCTGCTGGATGGCTTTCAACCACGTTTGGAAGACCATGGAGGCCGAAGAACATCCAGTGATCAATGCTAGCTGATCGTTTTTCACACGGATTCGACTAGCTGGATCTAGCTGGTTGGGGATCATGATCGAATATTGGACGTCCTAACAACTGATGGGAGGACAAGCTCTCAACTGGTTTTGAGCTCTGGTCAGGTTCTTTTTCACGGCATTGTACGCCACCTGTTGGGTATGTCTATTGGTCAAAGAGGTGGTACCTGCAAGTCAACTCTGGTCTCACCTCACTCCAGATGAGCATTTTGGGATGGTTTCAAATACCCATCATGAGGTCAGCCGCCGTAACCTCTGGTAGAGGCCAACAGTTCTGTTGGGATCCTGCGTTGCAGATACTCCAGGCAGGCACTTCCACCATTTCTCATGAACAGCCGATCGAGGAACAGTTTAGACATCGTAGCCCGTGGAACAGCGCGCAAGCGCTTGTGAAATCCGCGAATGAGACGCTTGAAACTGTTTGAGAAAAATGTGTGAAGGATAGGGAATGATAGGGACCTGACATCCGCCAAAGATGATGGTTGCTGTGAGACTTCGACCTAAGAGAAATGAAACACAGAGAATTCAATCGACGCAGACTCACACAGAGAATTCAAGCACTATTGGATCATGTAGCTAATTGAACCTGCATGTCAGTGTAGGGACGGTTGGGTGCTAATAGGTGCTACACCATGGTCATATCAATTTGATCATTTGTATTGTGTGGTTGGTTGAAACTATGCATATTGAGTGCTTGAATTCACCTACGTTGAGTGGTTCAAGAAGTTGAAGCAAAGACGTCTTTCGGATGAACTGTAACTCTCCAGAGTTTGAGTTGAGCCAACTGATCCCACCAACTTAGGATCAGTCTGAAGATCACCTTTGTCCTCTTGCTTTCAACAGTTGGAAGAGTTTCGTAGTCCATCAGGCCTTCCAACTTGAAGCGGACAATTCTTTCTTGAGCCCCCAGCTACATCCCAGTTCCAGTTACTCATATCGAAGCATTACCAATCGATTGTTCCTTGATCTTGCAATCTTTCTATGAAAGGTTATGAAAGACATGAAAGCTTAGGTATGACATATTCGGGTTGTTAAGTCTGAAATGTCTGAATCTGCTGGTGAAAGACATCATTGCAGTGGAACATTTCTTTCTGTGCCAGGAAACCATCATAAGAATGATCATTTTTTGACTGGGGAACCACCAATAACTCGGGGGTACCTTTGTGCAGAGACATCTTCATTTTCTTTGACTGAGAACACTACTGAGCCCAAAATCGGTCTTTGCGACCATGTTTTTAAGGGGGAGATAGATGGAAATTATCGAATTTTCTGTGGGTCCTTAACATCTGAAATGAAGTTGCCAGATCGATCCGTTTGATCTTACTGGGCGAGGGGGGCATCTCCACCTGTCAGATGCCAGGCAGTCTAAAAGGGGACAACCGAAGATTCCAAAAAACCCTGGTGGAGGCGAAGCGCTGCTGGGCTGTGGAGGTCTCTGGCCAGCTGTAGATACATCCACTTCTCGGCCACAGGTCAGTTATGGTCGTAGCAACCAGTAGGTGGACACAGGTGGACCATTAGGTAAGCTAAATGAACCCTTATCTCAGTCTTGAAGAAGGGTACTTTTGTTTCTCAGCGAGTTCATCTTGAAGAAGGGTACTTTTGTTGGAGTTGTGATGCGTGGAAAACACATGATACGGTCCCATGCCCAAAAGCTATTCTGGGTCCAGAACTGAGAAGAGTATTGTTGTCAGCGTTCAATTAGCTGGGTGGGGCTGAAGGCAAGTCAAAGCTTCTTCATTTGCAACAATCGTTTATATCCAGGCAGACTCAAGAGACCCCACATTTCCCACATTTCTGTTGAGCGACAATCCAAGTCCACCTCAGCAAATTCCTTTGGGAGACTGGTAGTATAATCAATCTGATGTGGGTTTGTCGATGAGTGGTAGTACCCCGGAACCATCCTGAACCGATGATTTTCATGTTGAAATCATCGGTCTTGAAGTTACACAATTTGACTCATGCTTATATTGACTATGTTACGCTAGCAGCACTAGCACGTGCTAGCACTAATTATTGTTGATTGTGCTCAACCGTCAACTAGCCACTGAGCAAAATGCCGGTTGACCCTCAGATACCAAGATGTGCTGGGAACACGGGTACTTCAGGACGCATGATGTTCGGACGCGCCGGTGCATCATGGTGGTTAAGTAATTGCCGATGATGGTTGATGGTGGGTGAATGCCGGTTTGGTGTTGTGAATGGTGCAAAGGGGAGATATGGGCAAATCATGGCTTGATATTTGTTAAACTTGAATCAAAACTGTGGGAAGGGCGGCCGTTTTTTTGGGAGCAGGCGAATCAGCCACATCAAACAGCACAGTTTTTTGATATCAAAGGGCTACATATGTGCATATACGTCTATATACATATATGCACATGTTTGCTGACAAGATCGCGGATATTGCTGGCTCTTATATAACGACTATCATAAGATGGATAGGCAATACAAGTATCCTGTAAGGTAATGCATGATCATGAGACATAAGTGGAACCACAGAGAAATACAGAGGTAATATGGGGCAGTTTTCCATATGATCAAACGCCCTGGGGTACCGAAAAGACAATTTGTCAATAGGGAATCATCCTGTTGAGCTTGAGGATTCTGACCACTTGAGTCCAGTATAGAGTTCAGTCCTCGTGTCCTAATACGGCAGTATTTGTGATCAAATCCCACCTGCTCCTGATGTACTTGCAGACATTGTCCTTCAAACTGATCCCCACCTTGAGCATTCAAATGAAGAATGTCCGGGCAATGTCGTCGAAACTGCTCTTTGGCATGGCGCTTGTGCTCGGTAGTAGGGAAGTTTCATTCACACAGACCATCAAACCATTTTCAGGATGGCAGTCTCTGCAGTCGATCAAGACACCCAGCCAGCCATATCAGAGACCAGTAGTGGAGGGGGAAAGATCGACGGGAAAACCTCTTTCCATCCAGCTCGCAGCCACAGCTGACCCAAAGATGGCAGCCAGCAAAAAGGTCTGGTCTTGGAACTTGTTTCTTTGGTGGGTCATCGTTCTTGGCCTATCCTTCAGGGCTAGTTATGTTCATGCAGACAGCTGGGTTCTGCTATCAAGTCTCTCCGGGCTTTTGGGCCTAAGCAGGCGGATTTGGCAAAACTCAATGCAAGTGGAGCGTGGCAGCATGGCGCATTTTGCATTCCGAGGAGCGACTCTTGGTGTGGCGCTGTCAGTGGTGTTGGAGTTGGTGCTGCCGTTGTTGATCTTGTTGGTGTCACCAGTGATGGCCATCTTCTTTCTGCGTTCTGCAGCTCTCGGTGGAGTTGAGGAGCTGGCGAAACTTGTGGCACTCACTTGGTTATCCTGGTCCACAGCTAAGCCTTGGGTTCCCAAGTCTCCACCTGCAAAGACATGGCCACAAAGTCAACGAGGTGTGATGCTGGCTGGGTTCAGCACCGGAGTTGGCCTCATGGTCGTGGAGAATTTCAGAGTTTTCGTAGTTGTGAATTCCATGCTGTTTCACTCCCATCACGCAGTTCTAGTGGACAACCTTCCCGTTTTCGACGAGTTTGCCCTGCAGAGATTCTCTCGGCTTCTGGTCTTCCGGATCCTTCTGAATCCTCACCCCTGGCTCACCGGCATCTTGGCGGGTCGCTTCGCCCAGTGCACGGCTTCAGGAGGACCCTTAACCTGGCAGACCCTATGGACGGTGCTGTGGCCCTCTGCTGCACTGCATGCGCTTCTGAATCTCAACAGTCCCTTTCCGTGGCATCGCTTCGCAGACCTCGTCATTTGTTGGATCGTTTTCAAAAGGACTTGGGACAGCTTGGACCAACACCGGAGCACATCCAGCAAAGGATGAGGATGCTCCGTCATGGAACCAGAAGATTCTATGAGTTCTGTTGCTTTGCTGCTTTGCTGAAGTGACTGGCCGAATCTGGCTGATGAATTCAACGCCGGAAAAAGAATGCAATCTCAGAGGGGCAATCACATGGGTTTGAATTTCTGAAAGTATTGCCATCAACCACAACTATCCATAAGCAAGCTCACCGCTGGTGAGTATGAGTTGAAACCTCTTCGCCCCCGTTAACAAAGGACAACACCGACATGGCATATTTGTTTGTGTCAAACATATTCCAAGATCAAGATGTGGCATATCAGGCTGGAATCATGTTTGCAGAGGGGCGATCATACCAACTGGCTGGAAATGGCATGCATATTAATATCCCAATCTTACATCGATCTATTCTGTCCTTGTGCCTACTCCCATATCAACCTTTATCGACCTTTGACCTGACTACATTTGTATATATGATTTCTGTGTATATATATATACACATAAATATGTATCATATGTGTAGACACAACCACCGATACTAATCATCTATGAGCCATGAGTCGTGTCCTGGGCTTACGATGGAGCAGCTCACAACATGATGACAATGGATGTTCATCCATTGGTCGACAGGGGTCAATGAATGATGTGACTCGATAGAACCCATGTAAGGAATCCAAAGAGAATGATCATGGCACCTTTTCATTTTAGGCTATAGGCAAGTATTAGCATTATCGGTTTGTGAAATTAATATGTTGACATCTTCCTTGGTATGTGACCATGCTATGATTCATAGTTCATGGTGACCTGAACTACATATACATACCTCTGTATATAGTATAGAGGTACAATATTACCCATGTGTGTATATATGTATCTTATAATGTACATGTTCTCCATGTTTGGCCAACACATGGACACCCACAATATTTACAGCACATATGTCAATGCATACATATGTGTCAGATTGTGTCAGTGTGTGTGTTTACCGCGACCCACGGAGTTGCTGGGCGCCACTACACAACTGGGGCCTGCCAAAAAGAAGCACACCCAGCACTTGGTGTTAATAGGGGTTGTGAGTTCATTCAGATGACAGTTCTGATGATACAAATGATGGGTTTTCTTTACATTCACTAAGTAGATAGAAGTAGCATTATGTTGACGGCCTATGTCTTACGTGATGTTGCTCTTGATTCTCAGCATGCATGAAATGGGCATCTGAATATCAACCATGTATCAATTGTAGGTAATGATTGCCTTTGTCTTTTCATTTTCTTTATATAGCTTTCAATTTCCATGGTGATAATTTAGTTTTTTTTTTTTTTTTTTTTTTTTTTTTTTTTTTTTTCGCAAAAGTTGTTCGCCTCCGTTCATATCGTGGCATTGATAATTTCACTGGAGACTTGCATGAATATGTCATCCGATGATCGTCACCGCAAGCACCAACATTGTCATCATTGCAAAAGTAAGCATGATCATCAGTTGTGTTCATCTCCAACCCTGCTGGGATGCCACACCATCTTGGCCATGGCACCTCCGCTTTCAAGTCAAAGTTTTTGTAAGATTGAGTGTCTTTGAATGGCGGCCATGTCCCACTAAAAGTGAATCAACCCGCATAGGAATGGGCCAAAGCCATGGGTCACCAAAGGCACCGCACAATTTGTCAGTGGGGAATTCATCGATAGGAGCGTTGGTGTGTATGTGTAGTTCTGTATATATATATATATATATATTATATTGCAAAGACATTCTATTCTATGCACTGGTCCATGTGGTGAAGTGGCATGCAGTCGGATTGTGCTCAAAGATGTTTTGATCTGATTTGATGCTGTCTTGAGCATGGAAATGAAGAGTGCACGGGCGCTGTCTTTTCTTTGGTGGGTCATAGTTGCTTTCCTATCCTGGAAGGCGCATCGATCTGTCGGCTCTATTGCCGGCTACGTGGTGGGTCTATCCGGGCTTCGGATCATAAGCAGTTGGCGGAGCAACTCGGTGCAGGTGGAGCTTTGCAGCATGGCGCATTTTGCATGCCGAGGGGCAATTCTTGCAGTGCCACTGGCATTGCTTTTGGAGCTCCTTGGGCTTCTGACCAGTGCACTGGTGGCACCACTCTTGGCCCCGATCCTTTTTTACACGGCTGCTCTGGGTGGACTGGAGGAACTGACAAAACTTCTGGCGCTCATTTGGTTGTCATGGTCCACGGCCAAGCCTTGGGTTCCCAAGTCTCCCCCTGGAGAGTCGTGGCCACGAAGTCAGAGAGGTGTGATGCTGGCTGGTTACAGCGCTGGAGTCGGCTTCATGGTCGTGGAGAATTTCTTTGCTGTCGAAGGGCTCATGTATGATTTGAAGGCCAAGCATATAGAAGGTATTGGCCCAGAAGCATTGATTGCTCTTTCTATTGTTAGGATACTTTTGAATGCTCACCCCTGGTTATCTGGCATCGTGGCTGGTCGCTTTGCTAAACGCATCACCCAGATTGATCTACAAAACGGCGGCGGCATAGGCCCAGTGTTGACCTGGCAGGAGCTGTGGACGGTGCTGTGGCCTTCCATTACGCTTCACGTGCTTGTGAATCTCAATAGTCGTTTTCCTTGCCATTCACTTGCGACTTTTGTTCTTTGCGTATATGTCTTCAGAAAGACATGGAACAGTTTGGACACGTAGCAATCAATCTCAAGCAGCTCTCCACTTCCAGCAACAGCGGGTCGCTGTTGTTTTTCTACGTGACTATTCAGGAGGTCATATAACGCTTTTTGATTTGGTTTGGAAAATTGAATGCGCTTGAGGGCAAAAGGGCCGTATGGGTACCGCTCATGAATCCCCTACGGACCCAAACTGGCTGCCATATAAACTTCCGAGGAAACCAGCTACCAGGGAGGAGCGGAGCAGAGGTACCAGCAACGCCATCCAAAGTCCATGATTCTTAGAGCCAAATCACCAACTTTGGCGGATTTCTGGCGGGGCGCCATCTGATGGTCTTCTTGCTATGCGATAGACAGTAGATTTGCTGTTGACTATTTGGCTACCTCACTGATTACCATCTGTCAGCATAGCTCCATGTTCGATCGACGAAAACATTACCAATTCTAGTACGAATCCACTTGTGTTTCCAAAGAACAAGTTTGCTAGAAGGAGTCAACCATTGCACAGGATTTCAACCATGATATGCATTTTTCTACTTGTTTGGTGGTGTGAGCCACATCGGCTGTTTTTTATCCCTGGGTGCTGAAACAGAAAACATTTGTGGTGATTCAACCAGCAACCGATTTGACGCAGGCCCTGCGTGCTGCGCCCAAGCCACGAGACAGCAGAAACGTGTTGCAAAAGACCTGCAGGTCATCGGTGGTAAATGCTGAATGTGTAGAGTGGCCTTAGCCCAGAAAGGCTCAAAGGTGAAGACAGTTCTTTTAATGTTTTCTTGGGTCACATCCCCATGTTCATTCAAATTTTTGTTGAGCTATTGCCTTGGCAAGGCCCCCAGCCTTGCTGCCCGCTGGCTTTTTGAGTCGCTTGTAACAGTTTAAGGTTGCAAACGGGACTTGGGATGACTTGGGAATGCAGTGTTCGCTAAGATGTAAAGCGGATTTCCTGTGGGTAGATCATTTTTCGGTTTTTTTCGGTTGTATCATAGTGGCCCCCTGCTGGGATGTTGTCACTTTCGGATATGCTGCACAGTTGTCAATGTTCCTGGCTTGGAGTTGGTCTGGAATTGGGCAAGGCACCATGGCTTTTGCATTGCAAGGAATTGTTTTTTGTGCCCTGATGATTCGTTTCTGCTCGCTAAGATAGTTGGGCAAGTACGGCTGAAAACCGAACAGATATGGGCGATATACCAATTGGCAATGGGTGTGCTATTGATTGTCGCAAGTGGCCATACCGGACGGCCTTGTGAACTAGGGGATATGACAACGCATGCAGTTTAACTGATTGGCGTGCTTTGTTTTTTGCTTGTGCTGAGCATACAAGCTGATGAGATGTGTTTGTCACCGTACATTTCTTGGCGCTGGGTTCCTGCACATCCTGACCTACATAGGCGCTGAAAAGAAAGTTCAGGGCTTTGTCCACTTCTCAATGGACCCTGTGCGGTCTGGAACCTCACTCTATCATTTTAATGTGTCCCGCTTCGTTTCGGTTCCAATTTCTCCTACTTAGGTAATGTGTTCAAGCAGTCTCCCCCTTCCGTTCCTCTGTGGAAAACCGCCCAAGTTGGGGCCCAACACACGCCACTAAGGCGACCAAAAGAATATCAAGAGTTTTCCATGGGACACTATGCAACTGGGAGGTTACAGATTTTGACCCAAAACCAGTTTGATCAAGACTGGATTGACAGCGCCTCAGCTGTGCATGGGTTCGGCACTGCCAGTTCTGCACGGACGTTTTGCTTCAGGTGGTTGTGGTTTCTGTAAAGATCAACCATGTGCAAGAGTATCAACGTGTCAAGAGCAAGAGCGATCACATTTGCATACTATATCACACATTAGCGCACCAGGAATCTGAATCCCATCTATATAGTGCACATGAAAGGGTGTGTTCATACGAGGAGGTACCAACAAATCACCAACAAATCATTAAAACACTAATATGTAAGAACATTAAGAACAACATGTACACGTGTTTGTTCACAACATTCCCGCTCGACTGCAGAGAGGGGCCAGGTAGTGACAGTTCATAACATGTAGTGTCAAAAGTCAGCCGCTGAGATGTGGTTGCAGTACATCTATCTACATATTTGTTTATTTAAATATACATATATATATATATATATGTATTGTCGGTTGATGTGGTCGAGTGTTTGGTCATTTATCTACATCACCAGTGATCCTTACTAACCAATCATAGACTTGTAGTCAGTTTTTTGTTGTTTTTTGTAGTGTGGATTACTGTGGTGTAGTGGTACTGTGGTGTATGCTTTGCAGATAGCAACATCTTGGGCCGCGCTCTGCGGGGGCCGTGTCTGCAGTGCCACTGTAGCTCAGCGCCACGATGTGTTCTGCCGACGTCGAGGTGCATCGCAGGGCGAAGGATCTGATGCCTAGAACCGGGTGGGGCCACGGTGCGCGCATGGCTTTGCGTGTGTGGGCTTGACCCACTACTTCCCAACAAACATGGAAATGGATGGCAGTTTTTTCACGGCTCACACAGGGTGTTCCCCATTGCCGGATTCAAACAAGCAGTGAATTCTGTTCATTCCAACTTGGGATGCCCTGAACGATTTTGATTTATTCAATGAATTTGAATCCTGGGGAAGTGCTTGGCATGGTGCGCAATACCACAACAATTTTTTTGCTTGGGCACCCAGAAAAATCTGGATCTGCTCCCACCAGAAGAAATCCCCAAGTCCTTTTTTCCAGCGGGAACAGCTAAGCTTTGACATCCTCAAGCTCGGTGATTTCTCTCAAAATTCATTCATCGTTTGGAGCTTTCTCAGGGGCATGTGCTGGTGTCTCAAACGAGGGGTACCCTCCAAATCATCCAATCTTAACCGTTCATAGTACTAAACCGACAATTTTTGGGGGCTCCGTATTTTGAGAACCACCAACGTATGGACGCGCAAACCTACACCGCTCCACGGCTGTCGTCCAGGGAAGCTATGCAGCAGGGCCTGGTGGCCTGCAATCAGGCCATCGCAGCCTGTGCCAAAAGTATCTGGGCATCGGATGGGTCCTGTGGTTCCACCAGGAGGGACGACATGGGCGACTAAATATACTTATAAGATCTGATCAGTATACTAATACCAGGATATAATATATATATATATATATATAATTGTGAGACAATGGCACAATTACCCAACTAAGTTTTACTTACGCTAGATATAGCTGAGGCGACATGCCTCGGTGAAATTCAAGTTGTTGAACTCACAGTTGCTCTATGTGTGGGTCGTCTGCAATGCGATTGAATATGCCATATGTGCATGAATTATGTGTTGAATGATAAGAACGAGTAGTCAATTTCTGGAATTGGGAAGCTACACATAAGGACAAAGAGAGTTGGGTTCCCTTTTACTCCAAATCTGAACCGTGCTTAGGTTTGTGACCCAAGAACACAGGAGGTGGTTCAAAACGGGTGTGTGATGAAAGGAGGTATTCCACGACAGGTGATGATATGTCAAAGCTACACAGCTACAGTACTGGTATATGTTTAGTGTTGTCGGTGATGTTGTGCCAGTCCATCACCTTGAGGTCAGACTTGGCGCCAAGCATGTGGCATCCTGGCAGACATGCAGCAGCGCAGCATCCAAGCGGATGTGATCACCTACAGCTCAGATGCTTGGACTCGAGCAGTGGCCTGGTGAACCCTCAGGAGTCGATTGTTGAAGAAATGGAAGATTCGCCACACCCAAGCGACCTACTTGCACCATGAATAGACATAAATAGCATAGACCCAAGTTACTATGAACCCGTAAATAAATAGTATAGATAGTCAGTGTTGGTTAGTACTGCAGGTGTTTGTGATTGGGAATCTCAGAGCTTGGGGGTTGTGAATCTGCCTGGTCGATCATTCATGGTGAATCATCCACACCAACTTGCTGCACATTCACCCAAAGGCACTCACTTACTTGGATTTGGTCAGGGATGTGGATGTGGTGAAGATGTGTGAGGGACAATTGAAGCTAATGTGCATGCACAGTGCTTGAAGAAGTTGGATAGGAAAAGTTGGACTGGCAGATTCTAGCTCTAGCGTTTGGATTCTTGAGCGGGTCACTTTTGAAGGCAGCCATCCCTGGCTGATATGATTGAAAATGGTTGGGCAAACATCGTGATAAAAACTGTTGTGTACATGTTTGAGCGAATCACTACTGTACCTGTATTGCGATTCGACCTGCTGTCATATGTGTGCTGCTTTTGGCTTTCTGCCTTCTTGTTCTGTTGTTCATTATGTTTACTCGTGGCTCCCCAAGCAGGCAGCTGGCTTTAGTTGAAGTGTGAAATTTATTCCCACAGATACGTGTGCTTGGTAGCTGGCATATCGGTTTTGGTAGCCTTTGAGTTGTTGGGCAGCTTCTTTCAGCTTGAGCTTGGTCAAACATCAGCAATGTAGTTGGTCGACTTCTATCTATGGAGGATGATTAGCAAATGTGAACCATTTGGAAATTCTGGCTGAACCCACTAACCTAGTCAGGTAGGATTGATAAGACCGAGAGTTAAAGCATCATGGGTTCCTCACTGCCACTCAAGTCGGGGATGGTAGTTACTGCTCGTTTACATTGCTTGAAGCTCCAAATCAACTGTCCCAAGCATGCATGTGGGGTGAAGTCTATGTTCACCGAACGGCCCAATAGATTTTTAGTGCTATATCTATCATCCCCTAGTCGTGGTAGGTGTGAGATTAGCACATGGTTGTCAGTCACCATGGTTGCTAGGAACCACTACTAAGACTCAAAACCATTCACCAAGGGCATTCATTGGCCATTCCCTATTTGTTGTCACCAGTGGCAAACATGGTCGTTAAACCACTCAAAACCGTTCACCAAGGGCATCGTCCAAGGCCATGACGGTTTGCAGCAAGAGCCAGCTGTGGAGCCTTGCGCTGCAACTCTTTCAGGAGGGTCTTGCTGTCGCCTTGCAAGGCTGGGAACCCAGAGCCCCCAGTGGCCCCCTTGGGTCGTCACTAGGCATTGCAAGTGGATCGTAGCTTTGGGAGCCCATCCAACAACTAGGGCGGCCGAGTGACCCATCATCTGGGCTTGGAGTATGTGAAGGGTGCAGTTGGATATGTCACTTTGAGGTCACACCTATTCCTTGTGTGGCCGGGGGTCGGCATCCCCAAATTTGGCCACGAAGATTTGTTCAAACTCTTGGCATGTTACCACCGGTGCTGTATCTCGGTCTCATTTCAAGAGTCTAAATCAGTCCCTTGAGTCTCAGCTCTGTTTTCATGTAGTCAGCGGCCATAATAAAGTGCAAAACTCACCAACTGGGTGACTTCAATTCCATTGCTTGACCACTACCAGGCAACGTCATCATCTACGGCAACGCCATCAATGCCTGCGAAAAGGGCCATCAGTGGCCAGCTGCGGTGGACCTGTTGATGGAGCTGCGGACCATGGAGCTGCAGAGCAATGTGACGCTGGTCAGCGATGCATCACGATGTAGCCATGGGGAGAGGGAACCACTCAGGAAACCACTTAGGGAACCATGGGAAAGGATGAAAAGTATGGGAAAGGAATGGAAAGGAATGGAAAGGAATGGAAAGGAATGGAAAGGAAAGGAAAGGACATGTGTGGACGTCAATTTCTGTTTTCGTGTTTGCTGTGTGGGTCAAGACCCAACGGTAGCATGGTAAAGGCTCACCAAAATGGGCCAAGCAAAGATACAGCGAATATTTGCACATCATTCCTCCCACAACACATTTGGGTACGAGTCGCTGGACATGAGGACATGAATAAGTTAATTAAGTTAATGAGAAACACCAACCTGTGTTGATGGCTTTCCTCCAGTAGGTTGATAGAATGTAATGTCAACCTCGAGGATGTAATCTGTGACGATTCAATCGTGGAATCTCCCAATAAAAAGATTTGGACATCCGTTCTTTTGGGGGAACAGCTCAGCACTGTCAATGTTTCTCGGTGTACCTAGTGGTAACCATGGATCTGCAGTATCAGGGTTCGGTCAAGGTGTGTTGAATCATTCACAGCAGCGATTTCACGATCCAATCCTCAAACCGATCTCAGCCAAATAAACATGTTCTGGCGACCACCCCCCAAGCCCGGGGTGCTTTCTTGCCTCAATTGTAGTTTGGGAGTATGCAAGAGGTCAGCCATTGAATCAATGCCAATGCTGCTTTCTGAGATGTTCTCGTATCGCCCCATTGATCCGTGAGCTGACCATTCAAGAGGTGGATTTTGGAGTCTACCCACAGGTTCTTCAACTACATTACCACCAGGAACCGACCAGCAAACTCATCAAACATCCAACCAGCCAACCAGCCAACCAGCCATCAACATCCATCAACCAACCGCTCAACCAACCAAACAGCCAACACCAGCAGGAGGGTCTGCACGCCCTGCCATGGGCTGAGGATCGTGTACAGCGCAGCCATCAATGCCTGCGAGAAGGACGGGCAGTGGCAAGCTGCCCTGGCGCTGCTTCAGGGATGTCGGGAGGCTCAGCTACCAGCGTGCCTTGGTTGGTCCGTGGATCCTTGGAGGTTGCTGAAGGATGGTGAAGAATCAGCCTGGGATGATCTCCAAGGATGATCCCTGGATGATCCTTGGAGATGGGTGATCCTTGGTGATTCGAGATCAATGATGATGGATTTTGATGGTTAATGATACGTTTAATAATGACATCATGGGTTTACCGGTTTACCAATATTTTATCATTGTGGCATATTGTGGCTAATAATTGATAGTGGTAGTGATGATGGTGAATAATGATCATGGTTGCTACCAATCGGGAATTGATTTTAGTGGTTGGTCATGTTCGATGATTTTTTAATCATGCATGGTACTGGTCAACCATGGTCGGTTACATTTAAAACTGCTGAATGATGGTTAGTAGTGGTTAATAATGGTTATTAGTGTTTGACGATTCCTAGCACGCAAGATGATTCTGACTTGCCTTAGGAGAAGCCATTCCCAGGGCCCATGTAGAATTTGCTGCTCTTCTATTTGTTTTGTCATGTGCATTTTCACATGTATACATAAGGAACCAAAGAAGTTCAAAGAATATGTAGCCAACCAGCCAAACAAACCAACCCAACCAACCCGCACAACCCCCGTTGATCCTGGGCACTGGCTTGGTTCGTGTGATCCGGCGCAGTTGCTCTCCGAGGCCAAGACCAAAAGATCGCAGCCAACGCCATCGCTGGTTCTGCCGCCATCAGCGCCTGCGCGAGACTTGGAACCGCCATGGCGTTGCGCGGTGGGGCAGCGGCTAACTGAGCCAATGCATGTCGGTAAATGGCGGGCATACCCCGAGCCTGTGCTGGTTCCCTATGGAATGGAAGGTGGGTTCGATACGAAATAAGTTGAAGCCCTGATGAATCTTGTTGGAATTACTTTGGCATTTGGCTTTTAGGGCTTGGAGTTCCACCACAAATCAACGGCCAGTCCACTCAGCAGCTCATGGTAGCTCATGGTGTTTTTTCCAATGATTTCCCGAAGAAGCGACCCCAAAGAAATGCTTGGGTTGTCAGGGGGTTCTAGTTCTTTGTAGCCACCACCTGCCATGATCAAGCTGGCTAACCATCTGCTCCTTAGCTGCAGAAGTGTTGCTGCTCAGTGACCCCCCAGGAAGGGCCGCAGATGGCAGGAAGCTCTTGGTTTGCTACGGACTTTCTCCAGCGACGCTGTGGGAGTTGATGTGGTCATGTACAACGCAGCGGCTCGGTGGCGGTCCGTGATGGTTGGATGGTGGGACAAAGCGCAGAAAATGACAATCAAACCATTTGGTGTAGTGAATCAGATTTCGCCAATAGAGGGAAGTTCTGAAATAGTATGATCCGACAGATGTTTCTGACGGAGTTGGTGGTACTTGGCAGCTGATGTTTTGATATTGATCCATGGAGTCAGTCAGCAGGTCAGAGTTAGTCGAGACCCTGCTTGGTGACTGGTTACTATGTGCTACTACATGTGTGATGCTCATGAGAGACTACGCCATTTTTCAACCATCATTGTGTTTCTTCTCCATAGGTTTCTACTGCACGGAGACTCCACTGACCCGCTCCTCCAAGCCTTAGCGCTGCCGTTGGCTAGGCCATCAGTGCCATGGAAGATTGGAACCTTGCCATGGCACTCTTGGCGCAGTTGCAGGACTGCTTCTGGCAGGTGGATCTATGTGTCAGTTGGGATGTTCTCAGCCATGTTTGCTGATGGATTCATGAACCAGCAGATACAGATGCAGATACAGATACAGCATCCTCAAGGGTGATGTTGTTTTAAGGTGCTGTAGCCATTGCCTCAACTGCTTCCTTCAGCCAGTCATCAGTACCGTGGATGTTGACGATGTATGCAATGTACCACCCTAAAATCCAACCACTGCCGGACGGGGGGTCACCAGTTTTTGAAGGTTCCCCGAGTGGCTAAGGAAAGCCAAGCAGATCAGTGGTGTTGTCGCGCCTGAGCAGGATTCTCCCAGTATCTCTACCCTATTGCAGCGCCTACCCATGGACAGTGTTGTGGATCGCTGACCACGGAAATAGTGTGTGAATAGTGATGATACATCACCAAACCTGAATCAATCTGAATCATCAGGCATGACCAACTAGTGATGATGACCTCAACCTGTGCATGACCAACGTATGGTATCGTATGGTACCATTGGCAGATCATGGTTGAGGATCACTGACCCATCGGACCAAAGGACTCCAAGCTGCGTCCCACGGTGATCTCCTACAACGCCTGCCTCGCCACCATGAAAGGCCGGACCTGTCTTCAAGGATCGACCTTCCAAAAGAAGGGGTGCCATGGTGTGCCTATGGGGTGAACGCTCAGCGTTTGAGAAAATCTGAGTTCTGCGAATTCAAAAGGTCAAACAAACGTTCACTTGATCCGTAAGTAGTAAGTGCTGATTCGTGGTGAAGCCCAACCATGGCTCAGTACATCCATTTTGAGGCTGACAGGATGACGCCGGTGGCTTGTCACCAGATAGCCCGTACCGGAGATGCAAATCCAACCACGTACGTCAGTAGGGCAATGTAGGGTATCACCTGGCAAATGCTCATATTGGTTTTGTTAAAAGTTGATTCAAACATGTCGATGGTTAAACATCAGAACGCTATTGCTTGTACCTAGGTCACATGTGGATGCCCATCCATATTGTAGTACGCTACCGCTAGATCCATCCTCATCATTCCTGGTGGCAGAGGGGTTATGAACCATCAGTCCAAGCTAGGAGAACGACCAAGGGGTGCAAGATCTAATGTAGCAAGCCACTCGTAACAACCTGTGCTTCTTCAGGCCTGGCCGGCCCCATGCACGGCATGCCATTGCAGGTGCTGCATGGATGGTGGCGCTGCAGATGTTCGGTGAGATGCTGCCAGCAGTAGAGGTCAGGGCGGGAAGCATATGGATCTTGGGATGTCTATGAGGAGTTCATCACAGAGGGAAGGGGATGTTACAATGAGATGGATCCGATATCTATGTTTTTTGTATTTGTGTATATATATCTATATGTATATTTGTATATATTTAAATTTAAATAAATAAATAAATAGATAAATATATATATATACATGACACGTACAGTAGTGAAATGTTTCAAAATGTTTTGACTGATGGTGATATGACGATTATGATAAGAATTAGGAGCCTGAACGGTGGTGTTGGTGCTGCTGCTGCTCGAACGGTTCGTGTCCAATATTTGGGTATCAACTGAGCTGCAACACAACAACTGGGTCAGTCTCACCACAAACGGCTCTTCGGAAAGTAAGGCCGGTGTCAGCTGCTACTTTAACTGTTCCCAGACAACCATACATGATATAGAACCTCTCTGTATAATAATATATATATATATACACATACATGCATATGTGCATACACACATGTTTTGAGTAAGGAAATGGCTTCAAAATTGTGAGGTGTCAGCTGGGAATCACGAATAGCTGTGGTTGGTGATGTTTCGTGGATATCACTCAAGACTCTTTGTCATCTCTAGAGCAAGGCCAAGTACTTGATGTTTTTTTCTACTGCTGTTATGGTTTTTTGTTCCTGTTTTTTCCCGCTCAAATGCTTCATCTTGAAATTGTATGAATTTGCTGCTGCTGCTGCTGCTGCTCTACTGTTGTTGGTGGATTTTGGTTGTGGTTGTTGTTGTTGTTGTTGCCCCTGAGGGTTTCCTTGTCACACAGTGACCTTGATCACCTACAGGTGACCCTGATCACCTACAACACCTTGATCTCGGTCATGGGGAGCTCGGTGGACTCCTGGCCCTTGGCCCTCATGCTCCTGACAGACCTTCCTGCTATGAAGTTCAGGCGTTGGGATGGGTGACCACCTGGTGGTTGGGATATGTTGGGATGTCCCAGTTAGAGCCATTTAAAAGGGTGATGGTATCGCAAAGCATCCAGCACCTGGGGGACACGGACAAGGGTGATGTCATCATGTTGCTCTTAGTTCGATGGTGAATGAATGATTCGTTCCCAAAGATTAAGGGCTCAGAATTTGTAAACCAATATTCAACATGAAATTTGAGCATCGCCTCAAATAATGGTTGATAATTTGGGGGGAACGGATGTGGGGCATAGCCAGCCGTCGCGAATATTGGGCATGGTATGTACCTTATTCTGTGCATTTAGAAACTGGAGTACAAGGTGGTGCCTCTCAGGTCAATTTGTTGGTTGTGAACCAATGTGCTGAGAACTTGCAAGTCTGTGGGCTGACAAGTCTAGGGGTGCCCTCGATGTTTTTCTCAACCTGGGATGCCTCGTGCATTTCGAAAAACTAGTGACGAGTTGCCAGGATTGTCACCCATGATACGGGCATCAGTGGAGAGGCACTCCTGGGGAGCCTAGCTGCCAGAGAGCCAACTCCAAGACCATGTCGCTGTATCAATGTTGCCACACCACGGAGCCACTGGGGTATACAAGCACTGTGAGGCTAAGGCCAAGGGGTTCACCAAAATGTTGATCTGGGTGGAGTAGGTATATTGACTTCACGGAAGTCAGATGAAGTATGAAAGGGATCAAATTAGTGATGTACACCTAGCTCAATTGGAAACAAGATGGAGTATTAATTCAAGACTGAAGTAGATTTACTATGACATAAATATGATTCAAAGATGAATATGAGTTTCATGCGATTCAAACATGATTGATCAAAATGATTTATATGAACTATTACATCCAGTAGCAATTACATGATTCAACCAGTTTTAAACAAATGCTATGGCTGAGCAGATCTACTGGGACCGGAGGCCTAGGGTGTTTGCAAGGCCCAACGAGCTCACCTACACGGCAGCCATGAGTGCCTGCGAACAAGGCGCAGTTCTGGGGTGCGGCTGCGGTTGTGGTTCATTTAAACTCATTGGGTGGTTTCTTGAAATGGGGGTAGTCCAAAATCTATTTTTATTTGGATACTCCAAAATCTGGTGGTATCTAAATGGTGTTTTTGAAATGGTAGATACTCCAAAATCTGGTGGTTTTTTGTTGAAATGGGGATATCTATCATTTTAGGAATGAACAAACATGAAAAAGCAGTTTATTTTTGGGAATGAATTCAATTCATTCAATATATATATATATATATATATCATTCTAGGAATGAATAGACGACTTATCTTTGGGGTCGCGTATTTTCAGAAACACCCTTCTTGGAAAGGTTGGAGAAAATCTCAGAACCTGATCTCAGTGATCCAGAAAAGTCCTCGACAAAGAATGGCTGGCTGTGTATGGGAATGCACAGAATGTTTGCACCATGATGCCGCAGCCCAGCGGACATGACTCAAAATCACTGCCCTAAAAATTGTTCGGTCCACTGCTGATAGTGATTCTTGAGTCATGGCCAGATGGGAAGCGGTGCCATCCGAGCCACTCAGAATGCCAGGGTTGAGAGTTTCATTGTTGTGGTCAACGACACCCTGTGATGTGCAGATACCACTCTCAACCACCCAGTCATGGTATGTCATGGTGGATGTGAGGCCTCTGTCATGAGTTTGGCCTCATCTCTGACGCAAGGTGAATGCTGGGATGGGGCTTTGGCTCTTCTTGCGAAGATTCCAGGCGCGCCTTCCGCCTCCCTTGAAACTTTTCACTTTCTGCAAGCATCAAGAAGCCTTGGGGGTTAGAATCAAACTTTGCTTCACGGTTCATCATGGTGGTAGGTAGAGTCCTGTTTGCAACTAGTGGGGCTATTCCACTTCTACCCACGTGCATGACACGCCATACTACATAGGGTGCCTGGTGAAACATACCTCCTAGTAGAGAGCCGTCATCGTTAAGGCCTATGAGGGGTGGGCATCCTTATTATCAAAGCTGTTGCCTGCTGACCTTGCAGGTCTGCAGCAACACCTAACAATATCCGACACAGTATTCGCAGTCCACCTGCTAAACATGTTGTGTTGTTGCCAGAGCACTTCTGTACCAGGGTGTTTACCATCTAACCACCTTCTCGATTCTTAAGCCTTTCAACTCTTATGGAAGTATGGCCGCTATTGATCGAACCATCAGTGATCAATACAACTTACAGAAAAAAGCCATCAACCAACCCCTTGGATCGATCAAGTTGGGTCACGTCATGCCAATATAAAGCCATAATTCCCATGGATTCCCGTGCACATGGGCACCCCTGGGCACCCCCTGGCCACCCCTGGGCATTCCCTGGGCACCCCCTGGGCACCCCCTGGGCACCCCGTTGGGACCCCGTTGGGACCTGTGGCATCTCCCGGCCTCAGCTCCGGACCCCATGGCCCTTGGCACAGCTGTGAGCTGCTGCCAGCGTCGCTGGCCTTGGGCCTTGCAGCTGCTGCAGCAGATGCGACGGAGAGGCGGGCTGAAGCGGCGCTGGAGAGGAGGAAGAATTTACTTAGGAAGAATTAGTTAGATACTTACTACTAATGATTAGTTAGTAGATCATCAGTTACTAATGATTAGCTGATAATAGCTGTAATCTACTAATCAATCTACTAGTTAATCTACTAATAGACTATTCTAACTAGTAATAATTGGCTGCAATCTACTAATAGTTGTAGTCTACCAATAGTAATAATTTACTAATAGTTAGTTACTGACAGTTAGTCACTAATCATGTTTAAGAACTATTAGATTATTAGTAACTCACTATTAGTAGATGTTATACTAGCTAACTATTGGTAGCTAGCTATTGGTACTAAGTCTTAGCAACCAACTCTGAGTAGCTTTTAGTATGTAAGAGTATAAGAGTTCATGATTTATAATGGAATAAAATATTTCTGATTTTTAGTGACTAAGTGACTAAGTATCGAAATTGATAAGAGTTTAAAATCACGGCACCAACTATTAATGACTCACAATTGGTGACTCGTTATTAGAAACCAACTATTAGTGACTATGAGTATGTAATAGCATAGTTGTCACATGGAGTTATCAACTTTGTGGTGGATATTTCCGCGGGTCAGAATATTTGTAACACATAGTGCTACTAGTAATATTGCGTAGTAATGATGTTATAGGTATCGTACTACCTAACAACCACTAACCATTGATATAAGTTCTTAGTTGAGCGACATTGAGTGACCTAGGCTATCGCTTAGATCCTAGGTTATGGGTTATATCAAATAACCATATACTACTGACCATCATTAGTTGCTAATCAGAGTATATGGAGGTGGTAGTACTGACAGCACAGTATTGTTAGCACTGGACAATCAAACCAACAAACCAGCGGCTGTCTATGTAACACACAGTGGTTGATATTAATGATAGTACACCATAAAAACCATCCATATCAAACCAATTCCTGAGACCAATTGATAGTAGTTACTTTATCCAATTATGGTGGCTTGTTTGCCCATTAGTCGTATTTCTATGATCAACAACCATTCTTAGATAGTTAAACATGATTTGGCATTACTAACCATGATTTACTAGAGCCATCAGTGGCCATGGCCATGGCCATTGATGTACCCCCAAGAGGCTTGTTCAGTGCCATAGCAGCTGGTGAGTTGCCATGACTCAGTATGACTCATCGACTCAACACCTTTGCCAGGCCTGGTGAGAGTTGATTTGAAGGGAAGTGACAGCTCTTCAACAAACAACTCTTGTGTTGCTTTGCTTGGTAGTAGCGCCGGGGCACTTGGGTTCCTTGGGTTGCACAAGGTACCCTTGTGGGATTCGAATCAGCACCACCCATGAGTTGCCAATGCCTGGAGCCATGAGCTTTTCGGCGCTCGATAGTTGGATGACTGCCATGTCAAGCTTGAAAGAAACAAATTGGTTCGTGTCGTGGTGCAAAAATTACACAATATTTGCTGACCTGTGGCTCCTCACATGTCTTTTGGCACCACAAGTCGTTGACCAGACGTACTGCAATACATGCTGAATATGATACTGATGAGATACTGATGATTTCTTCGTATGATCTGTTTTGCCGATGTCAGTGAGCCCAGAGGAGCCCAGTATCACACGCCGGACTTGAGACGAATAAGGTCTGACGTAGGGGCTGTGCTCAACATGCGATAGGTGCCAGAGGTGATGGCAAGTAGTGCGTGGGATGATAATGACCGTGGGTAGGAGACAAGCAGAGAAGTGACAGGAGACCTCGACCGCTGGGTTCGAAGGATGGTGCGTCGCTTCAGGGGAAGAGTAGATACACCTGCTAAAGTATTGTATTTAAAGATCTGTCATCTCTGGGATTCTCAAGCATACTGTAACGGACCGTTCTTGCACAACAGTAACAGATGTTTCACGTCATTGAGATTCCAGTAGGACAGGTTTTCAGCAGAAGTTGCCGTTTCCAGGGCTGCAGCCGAATCTGATCATCTATGGTGCCGCTATTGCAGCCTGCGAGAAAGGCTGGGCAGAGATGGCCATCGTTCGCGCCGCTACAGAAATGGTCCCCCAACAATGGTTGGTTTGCCAATTACCATAAGTTACTATGAATGGATGATCTGGGAGGACCCCTATTTTGAGAAACAGCCAAATGGCACCCCTAGGGTCTAAGTGTTGGCAAAAGATTTTGGGGAACCAGCTATGATCCTCCTCTGGTTGATCCACCAGGCGGCAAGCTATGATCATTCTGAACAGACTACATAGATGTAGGTAAGAATTTAGGGGATGTGATAGCTGACGGGAAAACCTTAGATTGGTGAAAATGCTTGGGGATGGCTATATGGTTATGGCACTTTGCGAAAGGCATCATTTGTCATGCATCAAGTATCATGCATCAAGTCTCAAACAGTGCATGTTTGGTGTCATCACTCAGATTGGCCAGCTAGTTTCCTGTCGATGCAAGGACAACCAATCCATTTTACACTTTCCAGGCAGGTGAAGACAACCAACTTTGTTTTAAACAGCTGGACCACGACACGAACGGCAATTGCTTGGGGTTCCTACAGTTCCGTTGTTTTGATGCACTCTAAGATTGCTCAAAAACGTCAGGCTTTTCACCATTGGGATGCCCTACAAAGTCACGGTTCACAGTCAGAACTACTGGCTAATCAAAATTGAGAAGACTTGTACACTTCTTTCTTTTGGGTACATCCTGGCGTGCCTGTTTTGGAAGAAATTCTGCCGAGATTTCTTCTTAATCCAAAAGCGAAAAAACGTAAACTCGATCTGAAGCGTCTCATGGAACATTCTGTAGGCGAACAATGGCAGCTGGCGCTAGAGCTGTTGACTTCCATATGGAAATCAACAGCTCTAGACTCTGTAGAACCTCGGCTGGGTTCTGCAGTCCTGGGAGGGTGCCCAAGCTTGTGATCGCCTATTCCTCAGACTCTTTCAAACATAGGTGCATAATCAATCAAAATCAAAAATGCGTGCACGTTCGCATACATGCATTCAGCCATGGCTCATGTGGTTGTGCCTTCGTAAATACCGTACAGTATTGATACTTATTGATTTTAAGCGAATCCAAACGAATTTCAACATTTCCACATTGTTTGTTACCCTTTGTTGGAATTGTTGGGATTCTGACCATTGTTGTAGGTCGCCATACCTCTAGTGCACGCAAATCTGTAGATACTGCTATTCAAACATGCCTGGTGCACACACTTTGTCTGTAGCGGTATGTCCACGCTTGGGGCGCACCATAACCCTCAAAACATGATCACAGACAAGCAACTATTCGCGGGTATCCCAATTTTTCGCAGTTGCAACTGGTCAGAACTGCTTATTCTCGGATAGCTTTCTGGTTTTACTACAAATGGTATTTTATCAAATATTATCAACAACGCGGAATATCTCATCACTTCAACTACATAGATTTATCCAACTGGTTATCTCATCAACCACTTAGGACTGATTCTCCGACACCTGGTTATAACGTACATCCAGTGGTATCATGGTCGTTTCTCAATATGGTGTACCCCCAAATCATCCAATATAAATGATTCGTAGCAATTAACCATTCGTTCTCGGGGTCCCTTGTTTTGAGAAACAGCCATCTGGGAAGCCCTTGGGTATACCACTGGATGCAAGTGATCTTGGCCCCTCCAGGATTTCATCCCCTTCCCTCTCAACGCTGCGCCCCAAACCTGCTGAGGTTCCCTTCAATTCAGCCATCAGTGCCTGCGAGAAGTGCAGCCAATGGATGCGTTCGTTGGACATTCTGCGAGTGCTCAATGCCGCAGGCGCACCGTGATTGCAATGCTCCGTGGCTCAGAGATTGAAAGCTTCGGCCAAGGGTTGCTTGGTTGCTTGGTTGGTTGGCTTGCTTGGCTTGCTTGGCTGGTTGGCTGATTGGTTGGCTTGGTTGGCTTGGTTGGCTGGTTGGCTGGTTGGCGGGTTGGTTACGATTGATTATTTCATTGGTTTACACATTTGGTTTCCATTATCAGCAGGTTAGTGTTGGATCCATTGGTTTGTGGTTTAGTAATATGGGTCCAACTTTACCATCATTGGATTTAAGTGGCCTATTGATAGATGCTTCGCACCTATTGAATCGCAAGGAGGAGAAATTGCAGCACCGCTATGCGCATGCCATCCTGGAATTGGAAATGTTGCATGTTGATGTTCGGTGTGTAGCATCAACTGGCACCGCAAGGATCAACAAGCTTTTGGTAACAAAATGTTCCTCGTGTATAGTGACCCCTACTAAATGTCTCTGAAAATGCGCTTCCATTGTATTTGCCGTTGTTGTGCTCCAAATTTCTCCGCTAGTTTCTATTACATCCCTATTCAACTGGCTGCAAGTCACCCTTCATCTTACCATTGCTTGCCTTCACAAAGCTCAGCAACACATTGGTGTCCTTGGGGCAGTGGCAATCCTTGGCACATCCTCGGGGCTCGACCCTTGCAGGCCTTCAGGCTGATCAGATCACGTTAAGTGCTGCCATTCGCGCCTGCGATCGAGGCTGCGATGCCGGTGGGTTGCCTGGTTGCTTGGTTGGTCAACGATGGGGAGTAGCCACCACAAGAGAAGGATGCAACCAATACCATTCATTCGGGGGGACAAAATTCTGCAAATTGTTGTGCATGGCTGCTGCATTTGGTTCCATTTTGGGATGACAAAAAGTGATGGGCACGGGCACCGCAAAGGATCATCATAGATTTGAGTGCAGGACATCGCAT
Organism: Symbiodinium kawagutii; assembly: GCA_009767595.1. NCBI lineage: Eukaryota > Dinophyceae > Suessiales > Symbiodiniaceae > Symbiodinium > Symbiodinium kawagutii. The sequence continues at coordinate 373,669 of VSDK01010813.1, read as the reverse complement.
GGAACTCTGCGTTCACATACCCTAGCTAGCTGTCGTCGTCGAACCTCCCGTCTGAGGCAAAGCTTTCAAAATTGTTCCCCACCGAATGCATATCTATTATACATGTCCTATTTCAATCTCACCAAAGGCAGGCTGGTGGAGGTTGCCTTGATGTCAGGCACCCTCACAGAGCCTCCGAATAGAAATGATTGTCTTCCATGAAAGTGTCTCTGGTCGGTGATTTTAGACATGTCTTATTTGCCAAATTTTTCCCAAATATTTGGGATTGTTGGTTGAACGACTCATATTCTTCAGAGGGGTGAAACATGTTGATACCACCAACCAGATCGATTTCGGGTTTGCGGGCAACCCCACCTATGGGCACATGATACTCGCATCGTCGCTCCCCCAGGCGGACACTGGCGATCAGTGCTGGAATTGCTACGGGAGATGAAACACGGTGCCTGGGCGGCTGCAAGTGGTGGGAGAGTCAACCATCAGCCAGGACCTGCCGTTATGAACTACTGCTTGGTGGCTTTATCGTCCAGTATCAGCCATTATTAACTAGTTAGATACTTAGCCGTTATTTAGCAAGTATGAATAGAACGCGAACCCATGATTTTTTGTATCATCCATTCTCAGCCATTGTAGTATGAATGGCTTTGAGTAAGTTTACAGTTAATCAGACCGGTATGTATATGTAAATATTTATATATATATATTTTTTTTTGTAGATATATAGATAGTAGTAATAGTAATTTGAAATGGTGATCATATTACAATGGTTATTTTCAGCCATGCTTAGTCAATGAGTAGTAGCAAGTACTGTATGAATACGGTATGAACCATCATCGTCCAGCATTAGGAAGCCCCTACTCACCAAAATTACCCAACAGGGGTTTAACACTATGAGCCATCAACCACTACAGTATCAATCACTTCGGGAAGTTGGTGGAAGTTGTGAACAAGGACCACAGGAGAATACCTCCAAGATGGTCAAAGCAGCGAACAGACCTTGAGTGGTGACCATATGAGTAATGCCAAGACTTGTCTCTGACAGCGGCTTGTTCGTTAGAGATGATTATACTTATTGCTTGAAAATAGGGATCATAGTCACGCAAATGGACCCTAAGAAGTGATGACCCAGAATCATCAATTGTTTGTTCCTAAGAATCACCATCAATCACCATAAATTGCTAGTAATCACCATTACTCACCCGTAACAACCATTAATCACCATTAATCACCACAAATCACCATTACTCACCATTAATCACCATGGATCACCATAGATCATCATTAACTGCCCCTAAGAATCCATAATCTTGGTCTCTTCCCCACGGTTCAACCAGGGACAGCCACAGGGTGTCTTGCTCAGGTGCATTGAGCTTGGACGTGGCAACCTGCGCGTCTTGCGTAGCGTCCTGTGCCTTGGGCTATGGTTGAACCACCCCAGGGTTAGCATTGTTAATCGCGGTTCATAATTATTGACAATGGTCAGTTAATAATGGTCAATAATGGTCAATTAACAATGGTTGGTTAACAATGGTTAATAATGGTTAGTTAATAATGTCAATAATGGTCCATTGATAATGTTTATATAATCAGAGCTAATAATTATTGATAATGGTCGGTTAATAATGGTCATTAATGGGGTGTTGCAATGGTCCGTAATTACTGATGATGGGGCATCTGGAATTTCAAAGAACCACCTTGAAGACCAAACTTCAATTGGGACTAGGGATCCAGTTGTTCTTCAGCGGAATACTGCCCTTTCTTCCAATACTCAGGCCAGAAGGGTGAGCGTACGCAAGAAGCTGTCAGGTTGCTAGCAGCAGAAGATGCGGCCGGTCTCACATTGCTACACCTCTCAGCAGAGGAAAAAGGCTGCGCCACCAGCTGCTCTACAGTTAAAACCCGGCCCACTCTGTTAGCCTTTCTCTTGCTGATGAATAAGCAACATCTTTTTTTTAATAACTGCCTTATGATTAGAGTTTGGTGACGTCATCAACGCTGGATGTTTCTTCCCCATCCGAACGGTTGAGAAGACTCCGATGCGGTTCATGTTCGTGCCAAAACGTATTGCCGTTTTGCCTTCAGAGGCAGCATTTTCATGCATGGCATTGTCCTTTCTCTTTAGTAGAGGCAGCTTCTTAGGTTGTACAAATGCAGATTATAGTGTTTGTGCAAATGATATTTACATATGAAAACATAAATATATGTACACGTATATATAAATATACATATATATATATACATATTACATGTACAGTGCATATAAATATCTATAATACAGATGCATTCAATCTTTTTCTCCAACGGTGGCTCTGGATTGGCCCTTGAGTCGCAGATGGCCCCGTGATCACTTGTTGCGTCAGTGCAACGGTGCCCTGTAGCCATTAGTATACCAATCTTGGCTTTTTGGTCAACAGACCCAACACAAAAGATGTTAGATCTTGATTCAGATGCATGTAAGTTGGAAATCACCGTAAGAAAGATCGAAACGGAGAAGTTCCAGAGCACCTTGCCTCATTCAAAAGTAGTTTTGATTTTCCTTAGCCACTTTGGTCATCTTGAAGGGCTTTGCCCATCTCAGCGAGACCGGGCTCAAGCTACAACTGGAAGCGCAGCGTTACAGCCCAGCTGTGATGGGCTGGGGGCTGTTGATGATGGTAGTCGTTCCAGCCGGTCATGCATACAGGCGCCCGGGGAAGGAAAGCAATGGCTGTGACTGGAGGCAGCATGAGATGCTTGTGGGATAGTGGTGATGACGTGTTGCTTCCACTTGGGAGGAAGGTCTTTTCTTGCTTTGACAATAGGCACAGCTATCTGTGCCTTCCAGTACTAGTGTTGACGGCAGATCATGATGCAGGAGGTATCACTGTAAAAACTCAATCCCTTGAAACGTTACGAAACTGTAGCACGGGTTGCAATGAATTTTGGACAGCCCTGATGTTTGGAGGATGACAGTGGCCATACGATGCCACACGTTTCACTCTTCGCATCTCTTGGGATCCCAACTGACCGTACCAAGCGTGTCCTCAGGCAGCGCAACGGTGATCGACTACACCAAAGCCATCCGGCGCTGCGGAGGTGGGGCGGATCTGTGAGGCCAGGAGCATCTAGGAGTCCACCCGTCCACCACTGCAGTTGTGAAGGGTTTCCTCGGTTTCCTTCCATGCTTCGAATTAACTCTGGAAATGGAACTGGAACTGTATAGATATGTATAGGCTGTTGGTTGGTCATTGTTTTAACAACGCTTCGGAGATGCAAGAGATCAAGAGGGTGATAGCCAAAACAGTAAATAGTCAGCTTTCAATAAGTAGGATATCCTAGGCCCAGCCCAACAAAACAACTGTTGCAGTTGTGCGTTTGGTGTGCTCGACATGTTGCGCGTCCACCCTTCAGATGTCCTGGTGGCAACTGCCAAGCTGGTTGACCCAGGCACTTGAAACCACCAACCAACCTCTGATACCTGGGTGTCCTCCACACGTGGAGGCTGCGAGGCCTCAATCAGCTTTGCACACCCACTTGTCCCGCATTGATGGGTTTCTATCCTATGTATATCTATGTTGTTTTTATGCTTGATTGGGCAAGCTATGCAATGAAGGTCAATCATATCTGAATATCTTGTTGTTTCTGATTGTGGATTGTTGTGAAATCTCATGAATATCTCAGGATTGTCTCATGATACCTAGTGATATTTCTTGATCCATGAACCTTTTTCCATACTGAACACTGATTCACTATCAACATCTACCCTCTCGCAAAATAAGCTGATTGCTCTGAAAATCACTATTGTTTAAGGGAAAACATGGTGAACCATTCTACATAGTGGATTTTCTACGCGACCAGATCAGTTTTCTGATATCATCCCATCTAGCAAGCCATACCATCGCATCTGTGCCATTCCACTCTCAACCATCTATCAACCCCTCAAGGTCATCCCATCCCATGGCAGTGTTCCGTTAACACCAACCATCAACCAGCTATATAGACCATCAACCAGCTATAGATCATGCAGCTATAGCCATAGACCATCCACTCATTAACCGTCGATCAACCCATCAGCCGTCCACCATGGCAGGCGGCCGTTGGACTCGAGCGCTGCAGCTCTTCAAGGAGCTTCAAAGTCGTGGAGGCGCGATCCCAGGGCCCATGGAGAGATGGGGTCCCAGGCTGCGCGAAGCCAAGAGACGTCCCTGGCTGCAAAGTGAAGGAAGATCCCACAGAGTGAAAGGGATATTGTGGTCTTTTATGCGCTGAAAAAAACATCATGAAGGGGATATGGTCCCATATTGACTGAATGAAAGGGTGAAGCTGAAGAAGGTCTGTGGCACAGAAAGTGGATTGAAATAGTCCTATCATCACTGATTGTGCCTTCGACCTTTTGTATTGCAATCAGGGACATGCATCAGAACGTTTGGAACATACGGTATTTTCTGCATCAAGTACAGAACTGATATGACACCGGCAATGGTTTCTCAAATGCCTTTGAACATTTGAGTGCACATAGTTTGTGTACCTGAGACATGATTGTAGGGAGGCTGACAAAATCTCTGTGCTTGCCAATGGACTGGCTGGCACCGCCGAAAAGTGAAACTCGGACATTTGGAATTCTGAATTGCTATCGGCAAGTACGAAACTCCCAAAATCAATTCAACCCATTCTTCTGATGAGTTTTTGGATCCTTTTTCCCGCGTTTCGCAGCAGCACATGGGTCATGGTAGACCTGCCCACAGCTCCCTGAGCTGCCTGGAGCGCCAGGTTTGGAGGTGGATCTCATCCTGGTGACGCAAAGCTGCAAGGTGCTGGGAGCTGCGGAAGCCGCGTGGCCCTGGGCTCTGCAGCTGTTCAGCGGCTGGGGGGGTTCGGTGGGGGGGGGTCCG